>OZ038496.1:100007498-100032498 GCA_964036315.1 Acanthosepion esculentum | reverse complement strand
AGTGCCGCCATAGAACATTACCCAAATATTAATCTACGTCCAGGCTTTTTCCCTATTTCACTTTCCTTAACAGAATTACTGTCTCCCAAACACACGTACAGAATAGTATCAAGAAATAAAAAGAAAATGGTTGAATCCGTCAATACACCAATATAAACAATATCTCCACACGTGATAGTAATTGACGTAATTCTCAGTTAACAGTATGAAAATAGTGTTCCCTAAATTATTCCAGTTTCTAAGGACATTTTGTTTTGTTATTATTCGTTACTTCGTTTAATAAATTCATTTCGTTTTGCCCTGAGAAAGTCCACATCGGACGAAACGCGTCGGCAAGTATTACAGTTTTCCTATTGTCTTTTACATTTATAAATAATGTCTTTTTCTACAGGTTAATTCTGAGAAATTTTTCACACATATATATATATATATATATATATATATATATATATATATATATATATATAATCAGGTGGCGAAAGGTGACTTGGGAACCGGAGTATGCAGTCCATTATGCAGGCTGATGTCCAAGTTGGAGAGGGAAAAGGAAAACCTCTCTCAGCGTCTCGGAAAATTGACTTCCCCCCAACCATCTGTGAATGCGATGTGAACTAATTATAATATGAGAAAATACACTGCTATCAACAGGGTCCGATTCAGATATGATACCCTACTTCAGTCGACTTAATGTCCTTCCCCCATTAGCTGGAGACGGTGATGACCGCTATTGGTTACGAAAATAATAAAACCTAAAAATAATGAGTTATTAAAATTTATTTGTAAATCAATTCTTCGTTTCTTTTTGGCAAATTCCTTGATAACTTTGTTGCAAAGAGTATCATCACTATCCTCTGCCTTCATCTCTTCATTCATGGAAATGAAAACTAAATTACTTAATCACTCTTCACTTTGAGAACACCTCATATAATTATTTACACGCTATAGTGAAGAAAACGATATCTCACAAGCAGCAGATGTGGCAGGTATGCTCAGAATCAGACGTAGACTTAGACATTTTTATTTTAATTTTTTTTAATGTTTAAATAAGTTTCTTATTGCTTGACGACAGGTGTCAGAGAATGGCGTTGATTGATGACAGGAAAAGTGAAAATTCGTAATTTTGACGTAAACCAAACGTAAACTAAATTAATGTTGTTTTAATTTAGATTGTTTTAGCTTAAACAAAAAATTCTTCAACCTTTCTTCTTTAAAATAACACCAACTTTAATAAATGAAATTTGAATTTAAATGCTTTTATTTTTATTTTAAAATTAGGTATTGCAGCGATATTTTACATTTTCTTTAAAAAAATTTAACATGTTTAATGAAATAATATACAATATTATCAACAATTGTTTTTACGTAACTTTGAAAAAAATAATTTCGAACATTTGAAATTAAATCTTAAGGCGTTGAAACGGATGAAAATTTACCTTTTAATCACAAAAATCGGCTTTGCCGGTTGCTCCTTTTAGCCACGAACTGGTCAAAACCTTTCTGGGTAATGGTCACATGACTGAATCCAGGTCTTAAGAAGGGGTCAAGAATATTCTCTATGGGGTAAAACTTTTTAAAAGTCAGTAAAAAAAAAAAGAACTTTTGATGCGGCACTAAAGTTGTCAGACGTTCCCCAGAACCGAATAATACTAATTTTTCATCTAAATCAGCCCGACGAAAAGTCCGTTCAGTAGACAAGTCTTTGATTTCAGTTTCACTCAATAAAAGCATCATCACTTCAGTAGAGAGTGTCTGCTGGCTTAATACGGCTGGAAAGCAAACAAAAGAATTTCTGCTTTTCGGTGACTACCTCTCTTTCACTCACTCACTATTATATTCTGTCTCTCATGCTCTCTACTAAAAAGGCTAGTAAATTCATTGCTTTTACTCGCGTCTTTTCTCACTAAAAAACAAGCATTTTTTCTACTTACATTTGTAATAGTTATTCTAAAAAAATAAAGAAATGGGAAATACAAGAAAATACAAGCACAAAAAAGACAGTGGATATTATTAATAATTAATTTTATATTGCAAAAAATTATTTATCCTGGAAACATGTAAGGTATGCAGTGCATACATAGATCCTTCGTCCACAGACAGACTGTTTCGCTGTATCACAGCTCCTTAGTGAGGTTAGACGTCCGGTTGCTTCAATCAGGAATCGAAACTCGACTGATTTGACATCAGTCAGATATTTTATCTCTAGGCCATCGTCGGAAGGGAATTTTAACGTCTTTCTCTATACGAAACACACCAGCAACTCATAGAACGCAATTAAATTTTACTTTAAGAGTAATGTTTGATAGCAGTAGGAGCCGGTGTTTTTTAAAACCAGCTTTTTCCCTAGGGAGCTCAATCGGATTTGATGATATATATAGCATTGTCAGGCCGCGATTTATATTTTATATAATATATATTATATATATATATTTTATATTTACACACGCTCTATCTTTGATATTGAGCACTTTATCCCATAAATATAGCACACTTTAAGACTATATTTCTTCATATATATATATATATATATATATATATATATATATATATATATATATATATATATATTTAGTTAACGAAAAACTAGGTAATCCGTATGGGAAGACCCAATGAGTATAGAATCCAGAGAGCTCAATATAAATCAGAGCTAATAATTTAAATAAAAACAGATTACTTTAAGATTCCATATAATTAATTATTTCACCACGGCCCTTTTAAAGGACAGTGGATCATCAGATTTATTTCCAAATGTTGAAATGAAAAAATGAAAATAAATTTACACATTTATGACGGGCAATAATAAGGAAATTAACGAAGTGGGAGCAGTGTAGGGGGTAGAGAGACAGCATTGAGTTAGATGTACCATTTCTATTGTTTCAAATTTAAATTTTCGCTGAAATCTAGACATTGACACGTTAAATCTGTTAACGGAAGTTATATCTTGATATGGGAGTGGGATAGAACAAAAAAACAGAAAAAGAAAAAAAGACAGAAAAAAAAGAGAAAGAAAGAGGTTGTGATAGAGTGTCATTAACTTCCATTGCAATAGGCGTTGTTTTTTTCTTTACTTTGAGATTTCGTAAACTTTTTTGTTTAAACGGTCTAAGCAATTTAATTATATGTTAAAGTTTTTTTTTTTAAAAAAAAAACCTTATTACGACCATTTTGTGGATTTAATGTGAAATAGTCGATTAAAAAATATTTATAGAATTTACATTAAAATACTAAAAACTTTTTCTCAAATATAAGTTTACATCTAGTAGTAAATGATTATTAAGGTGATATCTCTATCAGTTTGAATTTTATTTATGAGTTTGATTAGTGACTATTTTTATATAGGTAATTTCTATTACTTAAAATTTAGTTTTAATTTAATATGGAGTGGCTTTTTAACGCAATATTAGAGATCATGCTCCATCACATATTGTAAACACATCTATGTAAATTTCAAACACATACATTCTTTCACATTTGCAGTCACTTATACAGGTACACGTGTACTGATATACATGGGAAATTTCATATATCTTCTTAGATGTTTCCGTATACTTACATATATATATATATATAGGGGTGCAACTAGATTTCCCTAAAAAGTCTTATCTAAGAAAGAAATTAGGTAATGACTTTAGTATTCAATCATCAAAAATCTAAATATTTTATCATTAATAATGATTATTAAAGCGTAATTAATTTAAGAAAACAATATTGTAAGTATTGTAAGTGGGGTAAAATATCAATAACATACTTGTAAGTTTTTTTTCTTTTAAACATTTTTACATACACCCATACATATACACACACATATATATACACACATAGGCACATATGTACCCCCCACACACATCCCCCATATACACACACACTCCCATATATATATATATATATATATATATATATATATATATATATATATATCCACATATATATATATACATATATGTCTCCACATACATACACATATCTCTACACATACATACATATACACAGGTACACACACATACACACACATACATACACATATACACATATAAATCCTACCTATATACCTACACGTATGTATACCTACATATCAATATTAATATCGGCCAAACACAAATATATTTTCACAATACACAACTACACAGATGTATACCTATCTTTCTATATAAACAAATATACATATACATGTCAAAAGACGAATCACTGTTTTAGTCCAAATACATATTTCGGGACGCATACAGTTATGTGTTCATATTCACATGTGAACAATAACATTTCAAGAGCAAAAATAAAGATCAAGTAATATATTTTGTTAGGTTGAGGTTGTTCCTATGCCGGCATTTAAAAATTAATTCATTATGACTGTTCAGTAATATATCCGGATCTTTATGCCTTATAATGAAGATCTTTTCTCTTAGACACAGATCGCATCTGTCTCTGAAATTTATTGGAGTTCTAGCTCTCGAGATGATCTTCCACGTTATTTGTGGGGTTAAGCCACCCTCCAACAAATTCCAATAATGTTTTGACAGTGCCGTTTGGTTCTTCTTATGTCTATCCTTGAAGGACTGGCGGTGGTTATAGAATCGGTTCTTCCAACTACCCGCCGATATCCCTATATATATATATATATATATATATATATATATATAGTCATTCTTGTCAAAAGTCCTTATTGTAAAATTACGAATCTCAGAGTGGGCCTTTGATAAGAAGTGAACGTCCTTATATCAAATTCATTTAGATTTATCCCTCTAGTCTAATATTGAGGGTTTTATTCAAAAAATTCTGTTATATTTGATATCTGTTAAATTATTATTGTTAGAACAACTAGCATCATATATATATATATATATATATATATATATATATATGTGTGTGTGTGTGTGTGTGTGTGTGTGTGTGTGTGTGTGTTTTTGAGCTAATTCAGAAAAACATCTCTTTTGACATGTTTCCCCGAAGACCGACATTCACTGGAAAGAGAATTTGATTTGACCAAAATCCACATTAGCGATACAAGATCCTAAGCGGATGACTTTAACGGTATCGCTTCAGAAATTAGATTTCGGTAAATTTGAAGTCAGTTTTTATTCATTTGTTTATTTAAAAGTTTTACGTATCCTACATTATTTCAGTTGTTATTTCGTAAGAACAGGCGAGACACTGAAGTTGGCTTGTCGTATATTAATCGTTGGGACATCGTGGATCATGGCACTTTGAATTCATCTTCGTCTCGATAAATTATAGTCATTTTTTTATGAAAAAGGCATTTTCCAGGTCAAATTTCATGTCATAAATCTTTCAGTGTCAGA
Organism: Acanthosepion esculentum; assembly: GCA_964036315.1. NCBI lineage: Eukaryota > Metazoa > Mollusca > Cephalopoda > Sepiida > Sepiidae > Acanthosepion > Acanthosepion esculentum. Next base: position 100,027,207 of record OZ038496.1, on the reverse strand, counting down.
CAAGTACATTGATTAAGTTTTTTTTTTAATTTTAAGTCCCTTTCATTTTCGTAAATTTCTTTTATTTAAATTTCGATATGACTTGCCAATATATTTGCCGGGTAGACGTTTTCTGACGTAAAGTTAACAATCTGCTTTTTATTCATTTTATTTTTAACTCTTTTTGAATTGGTTTTGATAATTTTTATTTTGTGATTAGCTAAATTTATCTAAAGATCATTATTCATGTTGTTTGGAGCTAATAAAATGTACCTCGTTATTTTTTGTGGCCATTTATATTTTCTGTTCTTTTTTAGTTTTATTTTTTATTTTTTTATTTTTTAAGCGTATCAACCCAAGCAAGGCTGGAGGCCACTATCACGCAAGGGGTTATAGAAGGGTTGGAGGAAGAGCAGATAGGAGTGGTAAAGGAGAGGATGTGGAGAAAGAGAAAGACAGTGGGTCGATCAAGGCAAGGGAGTTACAGAAGATTTGGAGCGAGAGCAGATAGGAATGAAAGGATGTGAAGAAGGGAAGTGGATAGATCAAGGCAACTGGAGATGTCGATTGACGCTACACTTAAACCGTTGGAGATTGTATTTGTCAGGGAAACAGTAATAGGGAAGGGAGTTCCATAGGCGAGATGTGCGAGACATGAAGCTATTGGAGTAGAAGAGACGTCTACATCTAACAGTTTCAACGGTGTAGGGGTGGGAACGGGATGCCAGCCTCGTAGGACGTTTAAATTCACGAGGCCTAGGAACAAGCGAAAGCAGCTCCTCTGAGCAATTACCGTGAAAGTACTTGTAAAAAAGGCAGAGCGAGGCAACATCGCGTCTGTCAGAGAGCGACTGCAGACGAGATGACAGATCAGGGCCAATCACATTGCATATCCGTCTCTCGATCTTATCAAGAACCCTGAGGCAACCAGCAGGGGCCCCAGACCATATATGGCAGCAATACTCCATGCAAGAGCGAATGGTCGATTTATAGACTTGGAGGCTCGATTCCGGGGAGAAAAATTTCCTGGCTCGGCACAGGGAACCAACTTTCCTTGCGGTGGATGATGCAACTGACTCGATGTATTTGTTCCATCTCAGATCAGCAGACAGCGTGAGACCGAGCAGCCGCAGAGAGGAGCTCTCGAGAAGTTGGTCTTCAGACATTCTAATGGGATGTAGGGATGGATCCTTGTGGTGGTTGATAGAGAGCAGTTTTGTTTTAGAGGCGTTAAAGTTAACCATCCTTTTCTCGCCCCAGTTCACAACCGATTGGAGGTCCTTTTCAAATTGAGCTGCCAGGTTAACTTTGTCAGCATCACTAGATTTATGTTTGAGGCAGGAGTAAATTGTGGTGTCGTCAGCGTAGATGCCGACTTGGGAGTCTATGGCGTCAGGAAGGTCGTTTATAAATATGAGGAACAGAGTAGGGCCTAGGATGGAGCCTTGAGGAACACCTGCGTTAGTGGGATAGGAGCTGGAGATGAATCCACTGAGAACGACCTTCCATTCCCGGTTTGACAGGAATGATTGTATTAGGTCAAACAATCGACCTGTGATACTATAACCCTGGAGCTTGCGAAGAAGGCCGACATGCCAAACTCTATCAAATGGAGATGTTGTATTTCAAATAACTAGAATAGACTTTTTAATTATTTTCAATGCATATTTGGGACTCTATAGATTCTAGGGTCCATGATTATTCCATTTTTTTTTAATTTTCTTGTGGTGACAATAGTAAAAATTTGAAAATTGAGTTAAATGGTTGACTGACAGTAAGTGTTTCATTTACACACGCTATCAGTTTAAATTAACTAAATACCAAGAAAAGGTAAAGTTTTATTAGACTCAATTTTCTTTAGTTTTTCATTGAATCTAGTATTCGTGGGAGAAACACGTCTAAATAGAAGTCTTCCAAATGGTTTTATATATTTAATATTCCGTCGTAACTATTCGCATACAAATTAACTCATATATATATATATATGTGTGTGTGTGTATGTGTGTGTGTGTGTGTGTGCAAAAGTATATGTGTGCAAATATATATATATATATATATATATTAATTCATTCACAGACAGTACTGTTTCGCTGTATCATAGCTCCTCAGTGTGACTAGACTTTCGAATGCCTCAAGCCAGGATTGAAACACAACTAATTTGGTGTCAGCCAGAGCTATCTTCACTCGGTAGAGTTACACAACTAAATCTAGCATATTGTTTTTACAAATATATATATATATATATATATATATATATATATATATATATATATATATATATATATACACACACACAGACACCGTCCTGTGTTTGACGATAAACTACATCCGCGTCCTGGGTAAGACAATAAACTACGTCCCGCAAGTCCTCTGTTCAGGAGGTTTTGAGGAGCATGGAACCACCTCTTAATTGCTGGTGTTCCCAGGTTCACCTTGACCCGCGGTGGTAGCACCTGTTAGGGTCCCAGCTATGGGCAAATAGTTAACCTCGAAACTGTGGTGAAAATGTGTTTTAATACCAGGAATTCTTTGTAAAAATAAAAAAAATTATTACCAGTAGTACTTTTTTTGAAAAAGAAATTATTACCAGTAGTAATGTTTTGAAAAAACATTTATTACCAGCAATAAATTTTTGAAGGAAAAATTATTACCAGAAATAGATTTTTGACAAAACAAAATATTACCAGCAATAAAAACACACACACACACACACACACACACACACACACACACACACACATATATATATATATATATATATATATATATATATATATGTAAAAGTGACATTGAAGTCCCTACCGAGAGGCGACAGTCTGTTTACTTATTGATTTAGATTTTTGTTTAATTTATTTTACTTTACTTATTTATTTTTATTTATATATTTATTCAGTTAGTTAGTTTTGTATTTATTTTGTATTCGTTTTTAGTTTTCGATTTTAAAGTGAAGTAGTAAAAATTTTTTTTTGATTTCAGTCAAAATTGAGGACTTCTAATATAGAATAAAAACTAAAATTACTTATAAAGCTCTTTGTAGTGCAATATATATTTATACAAGAGTAACATATCATTATGAAATATTGACTGTTTCTGTAACTTATGGTAATACACATTGAAAAAAATCATCTAATTGCATGACTATTTTTCTAATGACGCAGAAAAATCTGTCGGTACCAGGAAAATTGACTACAGTCCACATCTTTCTTGTTGTTATCACAACTTTTCGATCGTTGTGCTCTCCGGCCTTCATCAGGTGTGTTCGGGTAATCTTCAGGGAGTTTTGAACTGAACCCGTTATTTAATCTCGTTCTATTGCCCGTGTTTAGGGATATCTTGCCCGGTTCTTATTTTTAGTTCTGTTCATTTATTACTCTCTCTTATGTTACTGGGCTCGAGTACCCACTGCCCGGCCTGGGGATTGAACTGACAATCATTATATCACCAAATTCACGAAGCAACGTTTTAATCCACTAGGCAATTGTCCGTCTCTTCACATGATGGACAGCAGCAACAGAAAAAAAATGTCTTTTGACCATGTGTCAAGATTTTACGAATCGTGCCGCCTGGTCAAATTTTCAAGTAGACCACAAAATGGCGTTGACTTTCACTGACTTACACGTGTTACGTGATTTAGACACGGCATCTGCTTATCAGCAAGCGACAGGCTTTAATGATTCTGATCAATCGTGAAAACAGAAAGAGATAAGAACTTCGGCCTTCTAAATTCGTGATTATTTGAATAATGAAGAATAATTGAGATAAGAGAAAAAGAAGAAAACAAAAGAAGTGGGGAAAAAAAAGAAAGGCGGGAAAAAACTAAAGAAAATGAAAAAAATATTAAACTTGAACAATAAGAAAGGCCAACTAATTTCTTTCTATAAACAAGAACCAATGAAACAAGATAAAGACGAAGGAGAAAAAAATCATCAAGAAAAGAGAAATAAAAGAAATATGTTTACGGAACACTTCACGTTTGATATCTCAAAGTAGCCATAAAAGACACTCTTCTTGTACGTGCCGTATTCCTTCAGGACGTTGGCGATCATGGCTCTCCACAATTTCCTGTCTTTTGTCGTTCTTACTATCTTTTGTCTTTTTAACATCTCGCCCAAATCTTACTTCGCTATCCATTCACTTAAACTCGCCAGGTAAGTGTGCGTTGCATTCCTCTGCCACCCTCTTTACCTTCAATCTTTCCTGTGAGTATCAAATTTTCCAAACTCTCTTTCCATGAAATTTCAAATGTCTTTTCCTGATGTTAAGTATAAGTGTCCATTTATTTGCCATTATCTCTAGAACTTCGTCATTGGTCCATGATATTCTCGGCGTCCTTAATCTGTGAGGATATTGTCCAGCATTCACTGCCATATAACAGAATTGATATTCCATAACAGTTCAATACTCTTTTCTTTGTTTCTAAAGATTTTTTCCGTTTCTTAATACTCTGCTCAGTCTTTACTAAAGACTTCAATTAATTGACTGTTTACTGTTTCTGTGAAGCCAGCATGATTAGGACCTTTTTGAATGGAAGTGACAAGAACATCTTTTCGGAAACTTATCGTATGAATTGGTTATAATTTCTTTGTAAAAGTACCTTGTAATGCGAATCACACACGCGCGCGCAGAGCGATTATAGTTAAAACGGTAACTTTGAAGTTAAGTCTCTAGTTATAGACTAAGCTTCGTTTAGTATGGTACAGGGCTACTCGTTTGGGGCACTCTGGGAATATCATGCTCGAGACATTAGCAAATAATCAGTGTGATTCATTTGTAAATCACTACCCAGCAACATAAAGAGAAGAATTGGATTCGCATTTTGATTTGCAGCAATGAAATACCGCAAGTAAATTATGAAATTCCTTGACCAGAAAGGAGGAAACATTTTAACTCGCGTCTCCTTTTCTATAATTACTCGATGATATTACATTTGCGTTTAAACCGTTGACATTTCTGGTCAGTGTTTTCGCGCATGACCGGAAGTGTTAACGGTTTATCCAGAAAAGCAAAAACTTTAGACAAACACAATTATTTCTCTTAGCCATTATAAACCTGAAAATGATATTGGAATATATCAAAAGTACTCGGTAAAAGAAAAATGAATTAATAGAACCACCATACCTTCCTTGCTCTCTTTAATCATGAAACAACAAAGCTGATACGTGATTACGATATTAAAGGATATTATTGAAAATAAACAAACATAAAACGTTTAAATGAAAATATGCTGCCAAAATATACGGAATACATATATATACATATATATATATATATATATATATATATATATATATATATATATATATATATATATATATATATATATATATATCGGCTCCTGAAAAATTAATTTCGGTTGAGCTCTTTGGTTTGAGGTGTGAGTTTGTAAACAGTGACTATTTAATCTAATATTGCACGACTCTTCGGCAGAATTGAGTCACTGTCAGTCACTGTGTGTCTATCTAAATATAAAAATAAACACGCTAAAATTCACCTTCATCCCTGCTGTGCGCCGACGGCTTACTGGTAGAAGTTCCGACTGACGCAAATTCAGTCGGGTTTCGATCCTAGCTAGAGGCAACCGGACGTCTAGCCACACTGATGAGCTGTGAAACAGCGAAACAGTCTGTCTGTGGATGACAAAATATATATATATATTAATGCAAGTTTCATTAAATAATATAGACAAGTTTTGTCTATTTATTTTAAGTAAGTTCCTTTCGTATTGTCTGATAAGCTTAATCACATTATCGTTGAAAGACGAAAGAAAAATACCATATTGACACATGTTTGAATCCAATCTAAGCTTTCATCTTACATAAGCCATTATCAAAGATGACAATTTTAATAAATCAAACAACACATATACGAAAGCACAATATATATATATATATATATATATATATATATATATATATATATATATATTATGAAATGGATTAAGTCCGATAATTATTTAGTATATTTTCTGTTTATACGTTATTTTTATATAATTTATTTAGGTAAATAATTTATTTTTTAATTAAACAGTATTAATTACATTTACCGACCTGAATGTTCGAAAAATTACGTAGAAAATAAACGCTTCTGACAGGAATCGAAGCTGTAACCAGTAAAGCAACAGGTCAGATCAAATGATGGTTCCTATTAGGATTACAGGTTCGATTCCTGTCAGAGAGCACATAATTTCTATGAAATTTCTCGAACATTCAGGTTGGTAAATGGTGTTTAATTAAAAAACGGCGCATTTATTTAAATAAATTATATCTATAAAAATAACGTATAAACAGAAATATATATATATATATATATATATATATATATATATATATATATATATATATATCGAGTATAGAAGAATACTCAACAGAATGCACTGTACGAAAGTTTTCATATTGAAAATTTCTCGGACATTCAGGCCGGTAAATGTTGTTTAATACTGTTTATTATAAAAACAGAGCATTTACTTAAATATTTGTATCTATAAAAAGAATACCTGAAGACTGCGTTTAAAGATGAAGCAGACTGTCGCCAATGGATGTTGACCTCATTGTCCACTGTTATATTTGCACACACTTTATCTCTGATATTAGGCACTTTAATCTATAAATATATCATACTATGAAACTATATTTTTACCATATACATGTGTGTGTGTGTGTGTGTGTGTGTGTGTGTGTGTGTGTGTGTGTGTGTGTGTGTGTGTGTTCGTGCGTGGTGGGGTCAATGAAAGAGAGGAGGATGAATAGTTTTTTCTCGTCTATATTTTCTACGAATTTCCGACTAGTGCGAATGAGATCTCAAAAGCTTTTAAAATGCTGATTTTCAAGCAAACACTGGGCCCAAGCCTATGTCATTTTATTTTGTGTTTGATTAAGCCAAGTTTAGCAAATATCCATATGATATGTCTTCCGTCTGTTCGTGGGTGATAATGGGTGTAACAGCCATCATGCTCTCACTATCTCAACAAGCCAGATAATTATGAGAGAGTGAATTGCTCATGTACTCATTCTTTTCATGCCACACTGTTATGGCATTCCAGTGACAAGACCCTAGTCAAAGTAACTGAAGGATTTCCGCTGATATAAGTCGTATTGACTGGAAATTGATTGTGTCACATCTAAGCTACGCTTAGAAAACCACCATATTGTATTTTATATACTTTTTCTTTTCCTCTCTGCTTATAAATTCTCTCTTCTTTTCTTTCTTATTCGCCATGAGCTGGCTTCTACATTCTTTCTTTCTGTCTTTCTTTCTGTCTTTCTTTCTTTCTTTCTTTCTTTCTTTCTGTCTTCTCTTTATCTTTCACATTCTTTTTTTTTTCTTTCTTTTATCAACTTGTATTTCATAACAATTAATAGTTTGTACCTTTGTTCAGTTAAAATGTTACTTTTTCCACCCAGGTAGCCACCTACCCGTGTGAAAAATGCACCGGTGACAGAAGCAAGAAAAAAAAGTACTAACAAAGAAGAGAAACCGCCCTTATGTAATTATTCTTTTCTTCAGCTAAGGACCAATTTTCTGATTCGTAAGAAATGTGTTAACAGATCACCAAAGATGTAATAATATTTTGACTTTGTTTGTCGCTAACACTAAAACGGTCGTTACTCTCAAGTCGCCCCCACCCAGTAATCGGTAACTCAATGGCTTTTGTATAAAGTTATGTGGCATTTCGACCAAAATATGACGTCATTTCGACACTTCTAAGGTTGTAGTTCTAGAATTAAAATTCACTGCCGCCTTTTTACTGTTAATCTTGCAGACGAAAGATACTTTGTTTCGAGACAAAAAGCAACAAATCAAATCCGACGAACAGTTCGATGCCAATCGGATTCATTTTCTGCCAATTCAGGATGACATCATAATTCCGATGACAGATATAAGGAACGCAAAAGGGTATTTTTATTTTATTTTATGAATGACCTTTTCTAGACAAAATCCATTACAAATTGCCGGATTACCCCATTTTGTCTCCCAGAGGATATTTTGTAATGCCCGCTAAGTGACTTTGCATAAAGTAGTATATACAATAAAGCTGCAAACATTCTCTCTCTCTTCTCTTTCTCTCTCTTCTCTTTCTCTCTCTTCTCTTTCTCTCTCTCTTTTCTTTCTCTCTCTCTCTACCTCTCTCTTCTCTCTTTCCCCCTCCATCTCTTTCTTTCTCTCCCTTTTTCCTCTCTCCATCTCTCTCTTCTTTCTATCGCTCTCTCTCTTTCTTCCCATCTATCTATCTATCTATCTATCTATCTATGTATATATATATATATATATATATATATATATATATATATATATATATATATATATGTATATATATATATATATATATAAAGAAATATAGTCTTAAAGTGTGCTATATTTATGGGATAAAGTGCTCAATATCAGAGATAGAGCGTGTGTAAATATAAAAGTGGACATGGAAGTCAGCCTCTAAGTGCTGACTTCCATGTCCACTTTTATATTTATATATATATATATATTGATGCATGCTTCATTAAATAATATAGACAAGTTTTGTCTATTTTATGTAAATTCGTTTCATATCGTCTGATAAGCTTAATAACATTATCATTAAAAGAAGAAAGAAAATCACAATATTGATAAATATTTTTTAATCCAATCTAAGCTTTTGGCTTACATATGCCATTATCAAAGATGACAATTACATTACAATATATTAAGCAATATACGGACAAAACAATGATGATAGTCTGTTTCTGTTTACATGGAAGATTTCCAAGCAACGACAAACGAGACGCTGGAAGCGAAAATCGCACCGCAGCTCACATATGACCACGCGAGAGTGAAAACGAGAAGTATTAAGTATGGGAAGTAGTAATGGTCAATATATATATATATATATATATATATATATATATATATATATATATATATATATAGAGATATATATATATATGTGTGTGTGTGTGTGTGTGTGTGTGTGTGTGTGTGTGTGTGTGTGTGTGTGTGTGATAGAGAGAGAGAGAGGGAGGGAGAGTTTGGTTAAAGACCAACGGAAGTTTTTTGCGAAGAATTGTTCTATTTATCCTGCTTTCCGGTATATATATTTTCATATAAGGTGTCCTTCGTCTGCGTACTTTCGAATAAATGTATAATCCATTATCAATGAATTGTTCTATGTCGGTTTCATCATTTTCAAATATCACTTCTTTTTGTTTTCACGTGACAGTTCGTGTTATCGCTCTGTCTCCCTCTCTCTCCCCCTCTCTCTCTATCTCTTTCTCCCTCTCTCCCTCCCCCTCTCTCCCTCTCTCTCTCCCTCTCTCTCGCCCTCTCTCTCCCTCTCTCTCCTTCTCTCCCTCCCCCTCTCTCCCTCTCTCTCCCTCTCGCCCTCTCTCTCCATCTCTCTCGCCCTCTCTCTCCCTCTCTCTCCCTCTCTCTCCCTCTCTCCCTCACTCCCCCCTCTCTCTCTTTCACTCACTCACTATACAGTCCGTCTGAACTCATTATGCAAATCATATAAACATCAATAAATCAAAGTTGCTTTGAACATTTTTGTAAAATTTTAGATGATCAATTCAGACATCAAAAAACATATTGAGTTAAATTTTTAGACAGTTTTCAGCTTGTTCTGTTGAAGTAATTGGATTTATCATAAAAACTACAATCTGAAGTTGTTGTGTAAAACCAGAAAATCACTTTTTACATAAAAAAAAACAAGTTAATAAAATCAAGTTAAGTGATCAACACCTATAATAGAATAAATATCAAACATATATAAGTCTCTGAAGCATTTACATCTCAAAATAGTGATCCTTCTTCTCAATAACAGCCAGCGATGTATTATCCATTATGTTATTTTTTTTTACTTCAGCAGGTTCGATTTCTGTTTTGGTGGAGTTAATTGATTCCCATCGGTCTATTTTACTGTCATATTGTTTGCCACCTTCATTTAGTTTCATCCTCACAATGGACCATAGATTTTCGATCGGATTCAAATCGATCATAGACATTACATTATCTTCTCTCCTGTAAAGGTTTTATGCTCCAACATTTCTCGGGTAACCTTAGATACATGAAAAGGAGCTTTGTTGTGAATAAATACGCACTTCTGTTTGAACCTGCAAGGCTGGGATTTGTAACATTCAAAGAAAGTTTTGTCCATGTAATTGCAATAGATTCAACCTGTTCAGTTTAATTCCTTCATCGACTTTGAATGATTCAGTGAATGGTTTGGTTGAAAATTCCAGTCCATGTCATAACACTGCCACTTCTTGCTGCTTTCTTTTAACCACAGGCACGTAGGCATCGGATAAAATCCACCCTTTAGCCCATTCATCAAGTCCATCGCGTGTCACCTGTGATTCATTAATGAAAATTACTTGTCTATATTTCTGAGATGAGGTATTATATACACTGTGTACATTTCTCGGACTATTGTCCTCATCTTTGTCGCTATATTTATTACATCGCTTTGGCCTTTCAGTATATGTCTATATTTCTGAGATGAGGTATTATGTACACTATTTACATTATTTGGACAATTGTCCTCATCTTTCTTGCCACATTTATTACAACGTTTCGGCCCTTCAGTATCTGTCTATATTTCTGAGATGAGGTATTATGTACACTGTTTACATTTCTCGGACTATTGTCCTCATCTTTGTCGCCATATTTATTACAACGTTTCGGCCGTTGTACGCTCCAGCCTTCTTCAGTATCTGTCTATATTTCTGAGATCAGGTATAATGTACACTGTTTACATTATTCAGACTATTGTCCTCATCTTTGTTTATCACAACGTTTCGGCTGATGTACGCTCTTCTTCAGGTGGATGAAATGTCGAACTGAACCCTCTTCTTCGTGCGAGGATCTTTGCAAAGCTTCTTTGATATCTCCAACGTGAACATTCCCTCAATAATTTTGTTATTTTCTGTTTTTCAGCATGTATTAGATACTTTACATTATCTATGTGTTAACGTACATTATAGAAAAAGAATTAAAAAAATGTTTTATTAGATTTCGAAAGCTTCAATCTAATATTAGTTTAATCTCCATAAAGACTTCAGATTTTAGTTTTTATAATAAATCCCACAACTATAATGAGGCATGTTGAAAGAACCTAAAATTTAAAGCAAGCTTTGTTTTAATGTCTAAATTAATCGTTTAAAATTTGACAAAGGTTGAAGTTTATGTGACTTGCATAATGACTTCAGAGGGACTATAATGCATTAAAAATTGCCTTTCTTCGCCGCGTGCGCTGATAGCCCAAGAATGGTGTCAAATCGGTCGTGTTTCGATCCCGGCTTGAAGCATTCTCTTGTCTAGACACACTGATTAGCTGTGATACAGCGAAACAGTGTGTCTGTAGATGACTATATACGCCCACCCCCTTCTCGTAGGTTGAGCACTTTGGAAGCAAGGGAATTTGTCGGCCGCTGTTAATTAATGATAAAAGCTCTTCACAATGAATTGAGCACTCTGGTAGCCGGTAATGCTTATGCATCGTATATAATGCGTTAAAAATTCGCCCTCTCCACTGCGTGCGCTGATAGCCTACGTGTGATGTCAAATCGGTAGTGTTTCGATCCCGGCTTGAAGCAATCTCTTGTCTAGACACTGATTAGCTGTGATACAGCGTAACAGTCTGTCTGTGTGTGAATATATATATATATATATATATATATATATATATATATATATATATATATATATATATATATATATTATGAAATGGACAAAGTCCGACAATTATTTTTAAGACATTTTTATGTTTATACGTTCTTTTATAAAAAGAACGTATAAACATAAAAAATATCTTTACATATATATATATATATATATATATATATGCTTTTTAATGCATATATATATATATGCTTTTTAATATCTATATATATATATATCTATATATATATATATATCTATATCTATCTATATATATATATATATATATATATATATATATATATATATATATATATATATATATACTGATGAATTGGGGCCGTACTTACGACCCCAATGAAATAAATCATTATTGCTCTGTTTCTGACATAGAAATATCCACACTGATCACTAATATCATCACTTATATATATATATAAGTGATAATATTAATGATCAGTATGGATATTTCCAAAAGGATATAAATCCAGGGACAGCTCTATGTCAGAAACAGAGCAATAATCATTTATTTCATTGGGGTCGTAAAAACTGCCCCAATTCATCAGACATTCAAATCCCAAAAAAGGTCTGATGAATTGGGGACATTTTTTCGACCGTAATAAAATAAATATAACCTCATCAAATTTTAGTGTTAGTACCTTTTATAATAATTACACACACACACACACACACACACACACACACACACACACACACACACACACATATATATATATATATATATATATATATATATATATATATATATATATGCCTGTGTGTCTCTGTGTGTGTGTCTCTTTGTGTGTGTGTGTTAATGTTATGCGAATCGTGAATGACAAAACCAAACATTTTATGAGATTTGAGAGTGATTAGCAACACAAATTACTGAATATTTCCATTCATTTCCTAATAAACGAATGAAACACTTTGGCAAATGTCAAATAAAATAATTCTCAAAAATAATTATCAACGCTGTTGGCAATTGGGCTTTTTCTGAAGTGTTTATCAGTTGCCGTTTAATGTCAGATTAGTGCCTCGCCGAGTGATTTTACTAATGGACATTTATCATGTCTCACATCACAGGACCGATTTTGTGGTGCCTGTTTCCATGGCAACGATGACGTCACCAAACGAGAGAGTACCGAAAGACGATTAAATCGATAATCGCAAAATCGTGTGATTGAAATTGGGGAAAAGGGTTTCATATGAAGGGAAGAGAAAAAGGGGGCGTGTATATCTGCAGGAAAAAAGAAAGAAAGAATAAGAATGCTGTATATCTGCCTACGTTCTTCTGATTATTTCTCTCTCCCAAATGTTCATATTATAACCTCCTCCCTTAGTCCTTACTCTTTATCCCCTCCCTCCTATACATATTCTCATTCTCTCTTTCCACCCTTATTTTTTCCTCTTTATTCTCACTCTCTCCTCCTCCTGCCTTTCTTCATCTATATTTATTTTCTACTCCTTTGATTATCCTTCAGACTCCATCACCCCTTAACCCTCTCAATTTGCATTTCTTCTTACTTATATTTTCTTTCAGGTGGTGATATAATTCCCCCTTAAAATAATTCTATCCCCACAAATACATGAGAAGAGTGTGCTGGATGGCGAACGCAGTGGAATAAATTTGGTCCTCGTTACGTTAATTTTGTGCCAGTCTAAAATATAAATACACACGCGCATATATATATATATATATATATATATATATATATATATATATATAGTAATTCGCCGAGTCTAGATTAATCCTCAACAAAATGCAGACTCATCAGCAGTGCGATTCTGCTACCGAGAATCGAACCCGGACCATTTCGATACAACGCAATCATCATACCAAGGAGCCTCGGTAATGTAGAAGAGTAAACGGAATAGATTCCATATAGCACCGCTACAAATTCTGTACTGATACTCATCCAAGTATTGATACTCATCCAAGTATTGATAGCTCAACGGATTGTACTCCAAGAGGAACGTCTTTCATTTCCTATATATATATATATATATATATATATATATATATATATATATATATATATATATATATATATATATATATATATATATATATATATATTACAGATAGATGAAAATCACTCCTCCACAAGAATGGCCATTTCGCCTTTCCAACGGGGTTATAAATCAGTTCTAATATTTTATATTACTAGGATTCACTTGGATTACTTACCACGGATGTTTACACACACACACACACAGACACACACAGACACAGACACACACACACACACACACACACACACACACACACATATATATATATATATATATATATATATATATATATATATATATATATATATATAGTTATGGGATAAAGTGCTCAATCTCATAGACTAGCAGCATGGCCCGGCGTTGCCCGTGCTTGATTCAAAAATCATACGACTCATACAGTAATCGCTATCACTTGACTTAAAATGTTCTTCCTTGCCTTTAAAGGAGTGCCCTTTGACGTGCTGATGTTGCTACATGCCTTACTTCTTGCCTATCTTTTATACTAAACATTAAATCTGTTACGCAAAAAGAACTAAACAAAATGAACACAAAACGATCAGCTTTAAAAAAGGACTCGTAACTGGAAAAACCGAATGAAAAAAGAATACTTTTTCACACTGCGGAAGCAGAATCAACGTTGAGTTTTAACAAGCGAATAAGCCAATTGGAGTAAAGTGCCATGCAGATTTAAATTTTTTCCACTTGTGACGAATGCAGCTATCGATTTTTTGCATGCTAGCAGGCTAGTTTACATTGGTGTCAGTCAGTTGTTGGCTCTCACGCTGGCCAATAGAATCTTCCTGCCTATTCGTGGCAGCCAGATATAGGCTCTCACTCTGATCAGTAGAAAATGGCCGAAAACTACATGAAAACTGCCGTAGAAGCATAAAAAATCGATTATTTCCACTATCGATGGGAGTTGGTAAATGCAAAGTCGGTCTTGGCCTTCCCACTAACTAAATGTATGCGCAAATCCGTCGAAAATTGCAGTCGTGCATTCGTTACAGACGCACACACATCCTGCCTTTTATAGATAGAGATAAAGCGTATGTAAATATAAAAGCGGCCTGATGATTGCGTCTAGCATGAAACAGCCTGTTGCTTCTGAGTGTTGACTTCAATGTTCACTTTATATATATATATATATATATATATATATATATATATATGTATGTGTGTGTGTGTGTGTGTGTGTGTGTGTGTGTGTGTGTGTGTGTGTGTGTGTGTGTGTGTGTGTGTGACGTGCTTCGACCTCTCGGCCACGAAGAAACTCTTGACCAAACAAAGCCCGAATAGTGCTTTTGAACCCTGACCTTTCCCGATTCTCGAAATATACATCTCTGCTCAGTTTCGTATCCTAACGTAAACAAAGACAATTTTTAGAATGGGTTTATCATTTATTAATCCGACATATTTTAATTTCTTTCGTAAACGTTATTTTGTGATGGCCACGCCTATTTGAGTATATGTTTTTATTGTTTATATATATATATATTAAAATTTATTTATTTCCATCCACCGGCCTGAATATTAGAGACATTTTATTAAAACACACACACACACACACACACACACGCACGCACACACACACACACACACACACACACACAAATTTCGCGCATGCGCGTTTTATGTTTTTGATTTTGTCGATTGCTTCTGGCCACGTATATTCCCAGACTGCAACCCACTTGATTATTATGTGTGGGGCGCAGTTGAGCGAGACACCAACAAAACGCCTTGTAACGTAACACCAAAGATGAAGTGAAGTCAAGGATTATGGCAACATTCCCCAACTTATACAAGGAGACCGTCCAGGAGAGTTGCAGGAAACTCCGAAGTCGTCTGGAGGCCGTGGTTGAAGCCAATGGCGATTTTATTGAATACATTTACTCTTTTTTATTTCAAGATACTTGTTCATTTTTGCGTCATTTAGACGACAATTTATCCATCGCATACTTTATATATACATACATATATATATATATATATATATATATATATATATATATATATATATATATTGTTGTGGTGTCCTCCCTCTAAAGATAGGGCAACATCAATAAAGAATATGCCAGCACCAGAAAATGTGTCGGTTCTTCAAAGGTTTTAAGGTCTTGCCAATTATTACAATGTTTTTGTCCCAAAAATGCACGGTTTGAGAGCTCCACTTAATGAATTATTGAGAAAAGATAAAGAGACAACCAAATGCCAGGAAGCATTTGATAAAATAAATGAGGTCCTTCCATCAGATCTGTTCCTGACTCATTACGATCCAAATCTTGACATCATTGTAGCCAGCGATGCTAGCTCCTACGGCATCGGGGCGTGCATTTTACTCAAGTTAAAGGATGGATCGGTAAAGCCAATCGTCCATGCATCTAGGACGCTATTACCAGCTGAAAGGGGTTACTCGCAAACAGAAAACGAAGCATTAGGAATAATTTTTGCGGTGACTAATTTCATTTATTCATGGAAGGTATTTTTTGTTGCAGACAGACCATCATCCACCCCTTACTATCTTTGGATCAAAAATAGTCTGCCAACACATACTGTTAATAGACTGCAAAGATGGGGAACCATTCTCCTTAATTATAACTACAAAATGGAGTTTCTCCTATCCACTAAAATATGTCATGCAAACGGGTTGTCTAGATTGATGCCTAAATATGCTGAACCCCTGGAAGACAGTCATTGCTGCCATAAGAACAGAGGTCGAAATAAAACGTACCTTGTGCAATACTGTCAGGGAGCTTCCTATAACAATTGACGAGATAATAGACAAAGCGTCCGATGATGAGTTCATAAAGGAAGTAAAGGACAAACTAAATAGTAAAGACCAGAATATCTCAGAGGTTTACTCACTGTGTAACGACATATTAATATACGGAGACAGAGTAGTAATCCCATCTACACTACAGAAAAGAACATTAAAGGATTCCATGTTGGCCATCTGGGAACTTCAAGAATGAAGAGTCTGATGAGGAGTTACGTCTTCTGGACCAACATGGACAAGGATATTGAAAACACTGTAAGATCGTGCAAAGGGCGTGCATTGGCTGCTAAAGCACCCCCGATAAAATTAAATCCCTGGCCTAAAACCGACCGTCTGTGGTCGCAGATACACATTGATTTTGCTGGCCCACTTGATGATTTTTACTACCTTGTAGTAGTTTACAGTTATTCCGTGTGGCCAGAAGTACTGAAATGTAAGAAGCCGACCGCGGAGGTGACCGTAAAGTTTTTGCATGAGCTATTTTCCCCTTTCGGAGTTGTTGACTGTATCGTAAGAGACAATGCCACATAATTCACATCCTGTGAATTTAAGGATTTTTGTCAGTCATTCCTGATCGAACATATTACCACGGCGCCATATCACCCATGAAGTAATGGACAGGCAGAGCGTTTTGTGGACATTTTCAAGAGAGCACTGAGGAAGGCAAGAGGTACTCCCACCAATACGGCTATACAGCAGTTTTTTCAGGTCTACTGTGTAACCCCTAATAGCAATGCTCCATCTGCCAATACGCCAGCGGAGGTCATATTTGATAGAAAAATAAAATCGGCATTTGAAAAATTCCTTCCGAGTGAAACGAATGCGGGAAATAGGAATAAAGTGCTTAAAAAGCGCTTTAAGGTCGATGAAAAGTTTTTTTCGTGTATTTAGGAATACTAAAGATCACTGGTAGATATAGGCAGGCAAATTGGTAACATGATTCACATGGTTCAGGGACCGAAGTTTATACACAAACGTCATGTAACCCAATTGGAAAACGGTATGAAAGCGTAGCCGACAGGGAGCCCATAGAAGATGACGCTATGGACATCGTCTTTGACACGTTTGAGGTTCCAATACAGCAATCAGTGCCAGAGGTCAGAAGACCCAAATAGAAAAAGGAAATTTACGGAACCTTTAGAAATTAGCCTGAAAAGAAAAAGATATTGGACATCTTTCATTTCATACCATGTCTGAAAAGCACAATACGCATTGGATTATTGGAAATTATTAACATTATAATTTACCATTAAACTTATCATCCAATTTTTCAATACTTAGGAATAATGAAGAGAGACCTTAACAAAAAGTTGTTAACACGTAAACCTAAAAAAAAATTGTGGATGTAATTCCTGTATATAGCTTTTTCAAAGTGTCTTTTCTGATTTGTTTTTTTGTGAAAAAAGGGTTTATTTGGTTGAATAACAAGTATTGTGTGGTAATTATAAAAAAACAACAGATTCCATGCGGAGTCAGGCTGAAAAGGGGGGGGGCGTTGTGGTGTCCTCCATCTAGAGAGTCTATGTTGGACTCTTCCGCCTACTATAAGATTAGTAGGTGAGAAGGCCTTGGGGGAACAGTCAACCAGACTGTTCAGAACTGTCGAACTCTCTGCCTCTAGCAGAGAGGAACCCGGACGAAACTTTGCCGAAGGGCAAAGTTTCATCCGGGGAGGTAGACAGGGTCTGAACCCGTTTATACGGGTTCTTAGGGAATATTTTTGGCCGATTTTATCTCTCTCACACTCCCTCCACACACACACACACACAAACATACACACACACACACACATATATATATATATATATATATCGACACCCCAGCGCCGCCATTAAGAACCGCTGGGAGAGAAACCTCATAGTCCTTGTTGGGAAACCACCCTAAGAGAAGGAAATCTAGCAACAGATAATGTTCTTTTCTTTCCGGATTATTGTTTGTGCCGTTCAGTGAGTGGAATTGATCCTCTACGCCGACATTTCTTCAATTTAAAAACTTGGGCGACTTTGCTGGGCTCCCGTACACACACACACACACACACACACACACACACACACACACACACACACACATACGTCTGAGCGCTTAACATGCGTGTGTTCGAATGATTTCACGCGAGAGGCGACTAACATGTTGAAATGAAACTAAAGTGTATACATTTCTGTCTGGGATTCTGAACATCCCTTTCAACATAATTTCAATGAAAATACAAATTAAATAGCATATATATCTTTTATTTTTATTTTTATATTTTTTCTCCTTGGTAATTCTACAATTTAAAACTTAATAGAGATTTGATTTAGATTTCTAAATAGGTAATTTTAATTTTTTACTTTTAATTTTAATTTCAAATTTTATTAATCTTTTAATATCTATGATAACCTTGCTTAGTTGTCAAATTTTTCGAATCACCCTATACTTGTATCTTGATTGGCTACTCTAGCTTATGTTACAGCGTTTACTCCTAGCTAAGGATCGTTGATTAATTTGAAACTTTTAAAACCATTTATTCTATATAATCACTTGACAAGACACAAGAAGTGTTGAAACAAAATGGCTACTTTTGTCGTGATTTTGTAACATATTTATGTTGTAATATTCAAATAAATAATTATATATATATATATATATATATATATATATATATATATATAATTGAATATACATAATATCCAACGTCGATAGCACGACTCGGAGAATTATGCATATTCTGACCATTATAACGGTCAGAATATGCTCCGCACCTGAAGATTGCCAGACAGCATGGAACTCTGAGCCGTGCTATCGACGTTGGATATTATGTATATTCACTGACATATACTTACAGATCCGTCACATAACATTGAAGTCTGTGTTTATAACAACTGCGGTAGAAATATATTTATACGTACGTGCAAGTATATGTGCGTGTATGTATATTTTTTATCATACCAATACCTATATATATATATATATATATATATATATATTAAACAAAAACAGACCACTTTAAGGCTCCATTGTAATAGTTTATTTCACCAAGGAATTTTAACTGCCCATGGATCTGATCCATGGACAGTTAAAAGAATCGAGTTAAAGAATGGAGCCTTAAAGTGGACTGTTTTTCTTTAAATTATTAGCTCTGAATTAATATTGAAATAATATTTCATTAAAAACTACTGACAAGGTACTGAGGTTAAGTTTTTTATTTAATATTTTGCATTCTTATTTCATTAACTTCTTTCTTTTTCTGTTATTTTTAATGAATTACCGTAAGCCAAAAAAAAAAAGCCAAAAAAACAAAACAAAAAAAAAAGTCAGAATAAAAGCGGTTTTGTTG
>OZ038496.1:99984998-99997498 GCA_964036315.1 Acanthosepion esculentum | reverse complement strand
AAAAAAGAAACAAGATATTATATAAAGTTTTTATGCAAAATGAAAATAGCCCTGAAAATGGCGTTGAAAGGGAAATGCCTTTGCGAAAGTTACAATAAAAGAAATTTGAGAAGTTTAAGTCGCTAATAAAGAAGAAAATGCGATTAAGAAAGAAGGAAATATTTTGAAAATGACTTTGTGAATGCATACAAATCAAAAAAGAAAATGAAGATTATTAAGAACATTAGCTAAAGCCATGAAATTTACAAAACTACCGAGAATTATTGTAAATTCTTGGACAGGAAATTCTTTGAGTGATACAGGTCATAACAATGCTAAAGATTAGCTTCATGGAAGATAACAGTCCTTACAATTTTGCAAATCTGACTATTGTTCGCTTTGTCGAAAAGATTTCAAATTAATGAAATGGCTGTCGGCCTTTTCAAATTTTAATCCAATAGAAAACTTATGGTCTATCATTAAAAGAAATTTATATGAGAAAGCAAAACACTATTGAAGCATAGATGTCTGTGAAGCAATAGCAACCGCTGCAAGTAACATTAAAGCATTATTTACATTATTCGGACTATTGTCCTCATCTTTGTAGCCATACTTATTACAACGTTTCGGCCGTTATACGCTCAGGTGGTTGGAATGTCGAACTGGACCCTTTAATTCGCTTACTGGAGTAGACTGTTCTAGTTCCACGTGCCATGTTTTGATGGATGTCAGTTATCAGTTATCTCCTGTTAATTTCCCTCTGAAAGTTCTCCACTGCCTTAAACGGGTATTGAACTCACACTCTTTGAGTCATGTCATTGGATCTAACTAACGCCTTTATCCACAGTGTCATGTGTCCTTGAGGATATCCGTGTATGAATTTCTGGGTATTATAAACCTAATGTCTTCAGCAACCATTTTTTACCAGTGCTCATATTGCAATGTTTGTTGTTATCATTGCATGGTATGATAACAGCAAAAATTGCAATATGGCGACAAAGATGAGGACAATAGTCTGAATAATGTAAATAATGTACATAATACCTCATCTGAGAAATATAGACAGATACTGAAGGGCCGAAACTTTATAATAAATATGGCGACGTTGTAATAAATATGGTGACAAAGATGAGAACAATAGTCCGAATAATGTAAATAATGTACATAATACCTCATCTCAGAAATATAGACAGATACTAATATTTAAGTAAGTAATATTAAAGAAACGTTTAAAAAATCTTACAGTTGTTAATATAAATCATTTTTGACTCAGTCTCATCAACATTCTGGAAATAATTTTTTCTGGTAATTGTTTGTATCCTAAATATTTTCAGACCTTAAATTTGTGATTTCTTTAACTGTGTTGATGTCATCTGAGATCAATCCCAAACAACATCACCTCATTGCATTAAACTGTTGGGATCTCAAATGCGTAGAGTGTGCGACAGAAATACTTCCCACATATAACGCTCAGAAATCCCCCGCGAGTAATGTTAAGACATTAGCTACAGGGTGCACCAGAAATACCACCCACATTTTAAACTCCCACCTCTGTGGTGCCAATGAATTTAGGCAAGTGGCAATGGTGCCTTCATCTAGCTAATGCATTACATGTAGGAGGTATTTCTGGATGGTATATGTGGCAGGTATTTCTGTACTACCCCCGATGTAGCTGAACATAAAAAAAACGATCAAATGTTCAGAAGAGCGCTTCATTCTTTAGTTCCACCTTTACAAGTAGGATATGACATGCCACCTTAACGAAGTCGAATCACCCTTATTTCCCCCGTGTTCCAAATGTAAGACAAGAATTCTATTCTTTTCTCCCCAAAACTGCTACTTTGTGGAACGGTGTGTCATGTGAATGCTTCCCTGTGCACTACAATCTTAACCCCTCTTCAAATCTAGGGTCAGTAAATATGTATTTATTTATTTCTTTAATTATTTCACCACAATCAAGCTGCGAGTGCCACCAGTACGCAAGCGTTTACAGAAAGTGAAAATGAGAGAAAAGACTCGGTATAGGGGATTGAGGAAAGGATAAAAGATGAACGGGGCTCAAGACAACACAAGATGGCGATTTACGTTGTATTTAAATCTTTAAAGATTGTAGCTATCTTGGAAGCAAGTAAACGGAAGGGAGTTCTGCTGTCGGGAAGTGAGAGAAAAGAAACTTTTCGAGTAGAAATGGCGGTTACATAAAAGCATTTCAACAGTAAAAGGGGTGGGACCTAGATGCCAATCTAGTACCACGCTTAAATTCATATAGTCGGGGCACCAGGGGACAAATCTTGTTAAAGCAGTTGCCATAAACTTCATAGACTTTATTTTCTACCACCATTTTCATTCATTTCACACATCATATTCATCATAACCATTTTAACAGTAACCCTCAAGTTTTATTGACATTCCAGCCTTGTATTCAGTTAATTTTTGTAACAAAATATGCCATGTTTGATTCAGAGAAAAGACTTCAGGATGGATATTATGACAATCGTGTTTAAATCTGACTGCAAAGGATAGGTATTAAAATTAAATTCTGGGAGATAAATTCTGGGGGATAAATTCTGGGGGATAAAGATAAAGTGTTTTTTTGCTTACGGTTCTTAGTGATTCTTCTAAAATCAGTGCACCTCAGAGACATCGTTGGGGAGGGGCGGAGCTGGTAATATCCAGACTTCCATATTTATAAATTACCGAATAGTTTTCGTTGCATCTTTTTCAAAATAAACATGACAATATTGACATGACTGAACACGATTGAACACGATAATGCTTCTCAGTATTACTTTTATCCGATGTACAAGCTATAACCTCCGAAAGCGAATCAGGGTTATAAGACGGTGTGTGCGTGTGGGGGGGGGAGACCTGCCATGTTGGATTTCAGCCGATTTTATTAAAATGTTTAATTCCCGGTGCAAGAGACGCGTCTCGATAGGAAAATGCCGAGGGAGATGAACTACTTAATCTTCATGCGCGAGTTTGCCACTTTAAAACTGACCTTGTGCCATATTCATTTAAATGCCTAAACATACAACAACACTAACAGCAACGAGAAACATCTTGAGACGAGTTCTGAAATAGAGGACAAAGTTTTCCTTTAACTTCCGATTACAAGTGAAAAGGAAAAAAAAAGGAAGAGAAAGAAACAACAATTGTAACAACAGAAAATCAGGCCAAGTCAAAAAACAAAAACAAAAATGAAGCCGAGCAAATTTGTACGTCTGGGAACATCAAACACAAAATTAGCAACAATAATAATGATAATTATGACCATGATGATGATGATCATGATGATGACGGTGTTTTAATTTCCAACATATTGAAAACACTTTGTTCATTCCAGGCTACTAGTTTTCAAGACTCAACTCGCTGTGTTTAATGGCCGACAGCAAGCTCGACCCTCGGTCAGGTCAGTTGAGCACATTTTAAGGGATGCCTGATGGATTAAATTTTATTTCAGATGACGAGCTGAGAGGAGGAAGAGAGAAAGAGTCAGTCTGTGATGAGCTGAAACGAGGCTATGACGTCAAAGGAAGTGAAGTGTACAGAAACAACGGGGCAGGGGGGAGGGCGTTGATTTCCTGTGGATAAGTCTTTGAGGTTTTTTTTTTTCTTTTCGTTTCTTCTCCCTTTTCTCCTTCCACTTCTTATTTATTCATTATCTTCATCCAGCCTTTCTTTTCTATTTCTCTCTATCACTTCATCTTCATCTTCTTCTTTTGTCTAACCCACACGTGATCCCTTCCTTGTTCCCCGTTATCCCTACACCCCAATTCTATCCCTATGAATAAAAAATTCGCTGTTTTAGAAGCAATGTTTACTTTTTTCTATACACCTTTTTTCTTTTTATTAGAATATTCATTTTTTTTATTCTTGTTCTTTTTTCTTCTTCCCATATTAATATTAGCAGTAGTAGTGGTAGTAGTAGTATTAGTCGTAGTAGCAGTTGTAGTAGTCCTTAGTTCATGATTCATACCAGAAATAACTTAGTATTTTTTATAATAATTAATTATTGTTGGTACTCTTATTGATGAATGCCTAAACACACACACACACACACACACACACACACACACACACACACACACACACATATATATATATAGGGTTCCATTTTATATTTTTAATTTCGCGCATGCGTGCGGTTTGTTTTTAATTTTGTCGACTGCACAGTATAATAGGGTCAGTTGGGCACCGTCTGTGAGAAAAAGAGAATCATGACCAGAAATTTGGAAAAGGCATTCAGCGCTGTTTGGCATTCACGCCAGAAGCTCCAATACAAACATTTCAGAGTGTTTGAGTGCCAACCCGAGGACAGTGTAGAGAATTCGGAAAGAGTTGGATGAGTTTAATGGTGATTACGAAGGTACGGCAGCTCGGAAAACTTACTCTGATCGTTCTGATAAGAAAAGAACTTCCGAATTTGTTGATGAGGGCCTCAGACACAATACGGAGGCATACATCAAGTGTTTTGAGGAGGTAGTGTTGCCTTGAGTCAAGAGGGTGGCTGCTGAAAGAAACTACGTTTGGTAACAGGACTCTGCACCATGCCACACAAGCAAGAGAACTCTGTCATCATTATTAGGCAATTTCTGCGACCACACAACTCCTTACATCTGGCTGCCTAACTCCCTAGACTGCAACCTCATTGATTATTATGTGTGGGGCGCAGTTGAGCAAGAGACCAACAAAACTCCTTGTAACACCAAAGATGAACTGAAGGAAAGGATTATGGCAGCATTCACCAACGTAAACAAGGTGACCGTCCAGAAGAGTTGCAGGAGATTCCGAAGTCGTCTGGAGGACGTGGTTGAAGACAATGGTGATTTTATTGAATAAATTTACTCTTTTGCATTTCAAGATATTTTTGTTTAATTTTGGTGATATATATCTGAGATGTCAGTTATTCATTTTTGCGGCATCTAGACGACAATTTATCCATCGCAAGCTGTATATCCGTTAAAATGAAATGTCAGTATTATTTTCATGTCTGCGTCATTTAGACGACAATTTTTATTTCGCACCTTGTTTATATAGGATACAACTATAAGTATGCTATATTTATGGGTTAAAAGGCTCAGTATCACGGGATAAGCGTATGTAAATATTAGAGTCGAAATTCAGTTAAACACTCAGCGACGACAGACTGTTTCATGCTTAAATGGCCTGAAAATTGCGTTGATTTCGATTTCCTCTGTGTTTTTGCTCGACTTTTTATATATACAGATTAGTGATGCATTGTGGGTAATCTATTGAATTGTGAATAATCTATTGTACTATTCTAACAGTTATTTTCTTGGGCGTGTTTTTTTTTTAATTTGTTTATTATTTACTTAATTTATATACTTATTTATTTGTTTGGATTAATTTAATTTACTTGTTTTATTTTGTTTATTTTATTTAATTTATTTATTTTCATTTAAACTTCTTCGTTTTCAGTTTTAGTAGAAATTTGCATTCGTGTCCTCATTTTGAGATGTGTTCCGATCGTTTATTTAGTAGTTTGTTTCGGTCTGGAAAGGTAATATTTTTCTTCCAGGCAGAGTTAACACTTTTTGGATTGATTGTTGTAGGCTGATATTCTTTTCCTTATTTTCCATGATATTTTTGGTGGGATTTATTTTTTTCATTTTAGTCTCCCAGATATGTTTAGAAAGCTTTGTACTGTTCGAGTATTTACTATTTGTAAATAATTTTTTGTGTGCGTACTTTCTTTGTTTCTAGTGTCCTTCACTTACTCCTATGTATATTTTTTCTTCGTTATCTGCTGATTTTACAATGGCTTAGTATATTACATTGTTCTTCAAGTAATTCTTTTAAGGGACGTTTGTTCTTTATTCAGCCGTTACACGTGGGTTTAATTAGTTCAAATGGTTTAGTGATTGTTTTTCTGTTATGTTTTTTTTTATTATTTGAGCATGTAGCTGATTTTTACTGTGTTTTTGTTGAATATCTTGTGGAGAATTCTTGCTGCTGGGAAGTGTTTGCGTATGAGTTTAATGAATGTTTTTCCTACGTTTTTACGTTTTGTTGTACGATGGGTTGAACCATATGTTTTTCTTCCTGTCGGCTTTTTTGTGCTGTGTGGTAAGTGCTACTGGGAATCCACTATCTTTTAGGGCTGTTGCATAGTCCTTCTTAGCTTCTTTGAATATAGAAAAAAGAAACTCAGTTTAGTGTTGTTTTAGATATGGTTAATTATCCCATGCTGTCACACGGTTTGGACAATTTTGCTGTTACACCCGGTATCTCAAGTCGTGCTGGAAATAAGTTCAAGAAAATGTTAACAGATTTGTAAATTTCATTATTGTTACTTTTCTGATTTACATTTCAAACAGTTACACAAACATGTATATCTTTCACGGCCTGGGAAGTCCTCAAGTTTACCCTAAGAAAACTACAGGTTCAGATAAAATCCCGGTGGCGATTCACATTTGCCCAACTCACTGAATATTCTTGGATGATGCATCATGAACTGTACGCCTCCACTTCCAGCAGCAATATCACGCTCACGGTCTAGTATATGGCCGGCTGCAAGGGATGCTTTTAAAACTATCCGTGGAACTCCTCCTTGGAGTATCCTCGGATTGATAATATATCCTGTGTTCATTTTATATATATATATATATATATATATATATATATATATATATATATATATATATATATATATATATATAATGAACACAGGATATACCAGTGGCCTATGCTTCGGGAATCACTAGCTTGCTACCGGATTCCCTGTTTTTCAGTAGTGTATTCTCTTTTACAATGAACCTCTCTTCTTTCATTTACGCGTCTGTTGCTGTTCATTCACTCGAGTTCCACCTTTGTCTGTTTGTAACCTTTTAAAGGATACAAAAAATTGTAAATATATGTAAAACATTGTAAATAAATAAAACAATCAGCTAGTAAACTTTCATTGACTAAAACGTAAGACATTCTATTTTATGCCAAAATTAATCATGGGTAAATGTATATGTCTCACCCTGTATATGCCGCACCTGGTAAATTTATACTATCTAAGGTTGGTCATATGAGAAAAAGAGTATTTAATAAGATGAAGGAAATCACAATTAAAATGATTCCATCAAATTCACCCACACTGGCAAAAGATGAATATTAATTTGGCCAAATGTTTTCAGTGAAAACAGCTTTACAATTGTATCTTCCGTTTCCGGTTATCAAAATTAGAACGCTGGGAATTTTCCCCCACACCTCATAATAATAATGTATTGAAAAGAATATTCTGACCATCATTAGCACTCAAGATTTGTCTTATTCTCAGGTTTAAAGGAAAGAAATATTTACGTTAGAATTTATTCCAGTCATACTTAGCTATTCTCATTGCTTCTCAGTTAAGGGCGGTTGTTAACGAACAATTGTCAAATTATTGTAGATTGAGTTCAAATCTTACTTGTGGTATCATTTTGACATCTTAAGGCAAGTTTATAGTCTGTCTGTCTGTCTCGTACATACGCAAACATATATACACTGCTATACACATATGCAGCACAAAGATGTACAATGTTGTGTTCATACAACAAAAGAACCATACAATGTTAATAATGAACAGATAGTCAAAAGCGGACAATATGGCGTCTGGTCAGTGTCGTATGAATTTTCTGAAAGGAACCAATCCTAAAATGCACTCAGACAAATGTACACCGAAAGAAATTCTCAACTTAACACCACTTTATGCAGAATTCACACAAGTGACTTACACTTTAAATGTAACAATGGCTTTTTCACAGAAAGAAAAGAAAATCAAAATAAAAAAGAATTAAAAAATAACTAAAAACTGAGTCACCAATCATAATTTATTGAATTCAGATGAAGTTTTGGCCATTTGCTTTTAACATCAAAATTCCTTTTGTTTCTTTTCTTGATTCTTTCAAAAATATTATTTTGAATCAAATTTAAATTCACAAGAAATAAGACACTTGAAAAAATACTTTTGTAAATATATTAAACACTCTTCAAGTTTAATTGGCCAAACACACACACACACACACACAAATATATAATATATATATATATGTGTGTGTGTGTGTGTGTGTGTGTGTGTGTGTGTGTGTTGCTTTATTATTTTCAGAAGGAAGACTGACGAGTGCTTCTGCCAGTTTGCCGCAGATCCACCTTTGCTGTCGTCAGAGGAGAGTTAATTTTTCTTTCACGTCATCTGCAGCGGAAAAAAAAAGTATGACGAAGCGAAAGACAGAAAGTAAAAAAAGGGTAAAAAGAGGAAAGAAAACAAATAGGTAATAATAGGAAATAAAGAGCAGATTTAAAAGATGATTAAGAAAGAAAGAAAGAAAGAAAGAAAGAAAGAAAGAAAGAAAGAAAATAAAGGACGCAAAAGAAGCAAAAAATTAATTGAGGAAGCAAAAGAAAAAATGAAAGAAATAAAGAAAGATGGAGGACGCAAAAAAATAAATAATGAAAGACAGAAAGAGAAATAGAAGATGCAAAAGAAAGAAAGAAAGAATAAAAAGAAAGAAAATAGAGAATGCAAAAAAGAAAGAAAGAGAAATAGGGGCTGCAAAAAAGGAAAGAAGGAAAGAATGAAAGATAGAAAATAGAGGACGCAAAAGAAAGAATAAATGAAAGAAGGAAAGAATTAAAGAAAGAAAGAAACAAACAAACAAAATAGGGGATGCCAAAGAAAGAACGAAAGAAAGAAAGAAAGGAAGAAAGAAAAAGGAATATAGAGGATGCAAAAAAGAAAGAAAAAATGAAAGAAAGAAAGAAAGAGAGATTGCAAAATAAATGAAGAAAGAGTAATGGAG
This sequence comes from Acanthosepion esculentum, assembly GCA_964036315.1. Taxonomy (NCBI): domain Eukaryota; kingdom Metazoa; phylum Mollusca; class Cephalopoda; order Sepiida; family Sepiidae; genus Acanthosepion; species Acanthosepion esculentum. The sequence goes on along the minus strand of OZ038496.1, from coordinate 99,988,727 downwards.
GCTGCAAAAAAGAAAGTAACAAAGAATGAATGAAAAATATAAAATAGAAGACCACTAGAAAGTATGAAAGAAAGAAAGAAAGAAAGAAAGAAAGAAAGAAAAAGAAAGAAAGAAAGAAAGAAAGAGAGGATGTAAAATAAATGAAGAAAGAGAAAAAGAAAGAAAGAGAGGATGTAAAATAAATGAAGAAAGAGAAATGGAGGCTGCAAAAAAGAAAGAAACAAAGAATGAAAAATATAAAAAAAGAGCAAAAGAAAGAAAGAAAGAAAGAAAGAAAGAAAAATAGAGAATGCAAAAAAGCCGTAAATGAAAAAATAGCCAATTAATTCATTTTTCTCAGCAATTCAAATGCCTCAATATTGTTATCTCATAACAAACCAAATTGAATTCCTTCAAAAAATACAAATCTTCAAATGTCTTTTCTCTTTTCCTAAAATAATTTTTTATCCCCAAAATTTGCAGAGTCTTTTTCTCAATCATTTTTTCTCCTTCTGCGTTTTGAATCACCGATATTTTTTATAAACATTATCCAGAATTTCATGGATAGGTTAAAATTCAGCATTTTCTCTACAAGGTCAGCGACTGATAATATTGATTGATTAAAATTAATTCAAAAAATCAATAACCGATTGTTTACCGCAGCTTCGTGTGAAAGTTTCTCAAGGCTGAAAGATAAGTTCCAGCCGGAGGCGTTACTTTTATCACGATGAACAAATTAAGAAAAAATAATTTATATTTTCCAAGTAATTGGAACTGACATATCAACCGAATCTGAATCCGAGCGCCTAACATCACTTGGATGTCTTAGAGAAATTTGACCAAAATGTTTTTGACATGCGATAACTTATTACATGGCTATCAAAACAGTATAGACGCAATATATATATATATATATATATATATATATATTGACATGACCATGGGATCTTTAGACTCTGCAGAGTCTTCTGCTGACCTTGTCGGTCTATTTATACTATACAAACTAACCTCGCACCGTGAATTAGACATTAAGGACATCGGGCTATACAGGGATGACGGGTTTATGGAGTTCCACAAATTTTAAAATAGATAAAATTAGAAAGATAATATATAGTGAATTCAGAAAACAAAATTTAAAAACTAGTCAATACTAAATTGAAAAGGGTAAGCTTCCTAGACGTAACTCTGGACTTAATGAGCAACATATACCTACCTCACAGAAAACCTAACGCTAACCCCTTATAATGTACATACTAAGTCAAACCACCCTCCATCTATAATTAAGCATATACCCTCATCAATAGAGAAAAGAATCAGCATGAACTCCGCTAATAAAGAAATATTCCAAAAACACAGTAATTTTTATATCACAATTCTCTAAAAAATAGCGGTTACAAAAACGCTAACATCAATTATAGAAACAATAGTACTAACCAGAAGAAAAACAAGAAAAGAAAAACCATCTGGTATACCCCTCCATTTAACCAAATGGTTAGTATTAAGCTCGGACATAAATTCCTAGCTTTAATTGAAAAACACTTTCCTACTAATAGCAGACTTAGCAAGATCTTTAATAAAAACACCTTAAAATTAAGATACAGTTGCACTGAAAATCTAGAAAGAATCATAAAAAACATAATAATAAAATCCTGGAAAAACACGCATGCCAAAACAGTATTAATAAAAACCCTAAACTAAAATTAGACAAAAATAATGAAAAAATTATGTGATTGTAGAAACCCTTAAGACTGCTCGTTGGAAAATAAATGCCGCACAAAATCTATGTTATACCAATGCACTATCTCATCCATTGAGAGTCCTAACACTGAAATGATATACATAGGTTCCACAAAAAATGAATTTAAAATTAGATGGAGACAACACAAGAGCTCCTTCAATAATACCCAAAATACAAATCAGATATCCCTATCCAAATATTTTTGGCATTTAAAAGTAATGAATAAAACATCAAAAGTAAAATGGAAAATAATAAATAGAATAAGAACTTGTAAAACCTGGGATGACCCATGCCCTTTATGCCTACATGAAAAATTACACATTATTAAGTTTCTAAATAATGAAAATTTATTAAACCATATACATAAGTTAACGGTTTTTTGCCGACATCAACAAATTTTCGCATTAAATAATTAGCATAATTTTTTAAAAATTTTCATGGTCTAATAAAAGGTTTAAAAGCTTAACCCAATCGTAAGAACCCTCTATGAAGTCATTAAAAAACAAATTGTAGTTCAGTGCGACGCGTTTATGTACCAACAGCCCTTTTATTTTGAAAATTTTTTAGACACTTAACGGCGTACAATGGTGCCAATAACTATCTGTCGCTAAGTCAGACTAGGTGATGTGCGTATAGGAATGTCATCATTCGCTTTGAAATGGACACCCCGGCCCTGCCTTGGCCTCTTTCCGAGGGTGAGTGATATGTTGATACAAATTCTTAACCCTTACACCCCCTATTGGACTGGTCGCTTCAGCCGTTTCCATAGGAATTAATTCTACGAATGAATATGCTTATAAAGATGCGTAAACTTCAAGATTAGTTATTCCAAAAAATTTGTTTGAGGATGAAACAGCTTTTGGCTCTTGATTTTGAAACATGAGAACTTTTATGTAGCGAAGTAGTCATATTTTTAAAAAAAAGCTCATGAAGGATTGAAATTAAGATCAAATATATATTCAAGGATCATTTTCCAACTTGTTCAAGATGGTCTTCACCCTCTCCAATCTTTTAACTTTCTTTCCTGGAGTAACAAGTTGCTTCACACATTTCATGTAAGATTTCATTTTCAAGTCTTTCTTCATTGTTCTTTGGACTGTCATAGCCGAAACACCTCTCTCATGTGCCAAACGTCTTATGAATTAAGTTGGATCTTTTTTAATTGATCTTTTTACTTACTCTTTCCTTCTTTCTTTCTTTTTTACTTACTCTTTCTTTCTTTCTTTCTTTTTATTAACTCTTTACTTCTTTCTTCTTTTACATTCTCTTTCCTTCTTTCATTCTTTTACTTACTTTTTCTTCTTTCGTTCTTTTTTACTTACTCTTTCCTTCTTTCATTCTCTCTCTCTTTCTTTCTTTTACTTACTCTTTCCCTCTTTATTTCTTTCAATTACTCTTTTCTCCATTCTTTCTTTTACTAACACTTTACATCTTTCTTTCTTTTACGGACTCTTTCCTTCTTTCTTTTACTTACACTTTCCTTTTCATTTTTTTTTCTTTTGCTTACTCTTTCTTTGTCTCTGTCTCCTGTTTACTTAGTTTTTCTTTCTTTCTTTCGTTTTCTTTCGTTTTCTTTCTTTCTTTTAGTTACTTTCTTTCTTTCTTTTAATTACTCTTTTCTTCTTTCTTTTATTTACTCTTTCCTTCTTTCTTCCTGTTTTTTTTTACTTACTCTTTCCGTCTTTCTTTTTTTATTTATTCATTCTCTCATTCTTTCTTTTACTTACTCTTTCCTAATTTTTTCATTTTTCTTTCTTTCTTTCTCTCACTTATTCTTTCCTGCTTTCTTACTTTAATTTATTCTTTCCTTCTTTCTTTCGATCTTTCTTTTACTTTTTCCTTCATTCTTTCTTTTACTGGCCTTTTCCTTCTTTCTTTTACTTACTCTTTCCTTCTTTCTTTCTGTCTTTCTTTTGATTACTCTTTTCTTCTTTCTTCCTTTCATTCTTTTACTTACTCTTTCATTCTTACGTTCTTTTACTTACTCTTTCCTTATTTCTTTTGCTTACCAT
>OZ038496.1:99872498-99979998 GCA_964036315.1 Acanthosepion esculentum | reverse complement strand
ATATAAACTGACAGCATCATTTCTCCAGTTGTCTCTCTCCGGACCAATTAGACGTTGATTGAAGATCCAAGATGTCCGAACGTCTTGCTTGTCCGGTGTTTGGAGATTTCATTTCGGTTGGAATCTGATCAACGAAGTCGTTAAAAATGTTTTTTTAAAAAAAGAAGCTTTGATGTGATCAAATAACATGAAACACGCTCACACATATACACGCACACATACAAAATACAAACCATATACACACTTTTCACATACATCTCCATACACATACAGATTTTACACATAGACTGTACATGCACATATTCAACGTACGCACATATAATCTACATATTCAACATACATGTACTCCCTAGATGCGCACACATATATTTCATATACACTCGACATGCTCATACACATTTCAGACTCACATTCTCTCTCTCCCTCTTACTCACACGCGCACACACTATGCTCATTTACAAGGTTAACTACATAAAATGATTATTCGGCATTATTTGATTAAAAATTTAAGATTGTGTAGCGGCATGTTTTCATCAGTAGTGGCTGTGGACCTTATCTCCTGTTAATTCCCCTCTCCAAGTCCTCCACTGCCTTAACCGGGTATTGAACGCTCACTCTTTGGGTCCTGTCACTGGATCTAAACAACGCCTTTATCTACTGTGTCATGGCCGAAACGCTGTAATAAATAAGGCGACAAAGATGAGGACAATTATCCGAATAATGTAAATAGTGTACATAATACCTCATATCAGAAATATAGACAGGTACTGGTCTGTTTTTGTTTTTCAATATTTGAAATTTAACCTCCAGCTAGTCTCGAACAGTGATATCCAGTAAAGATAGTATCTCGCTACCGTTTCACCCACTGTGTCATCCAGATTGGATTTATTGTTCATCTCGGCTAAACCTAATAACATTTTACATCAGTATTGAAGGACAATATATTTGGATTATCGTCCTCATCTTTGTTGCTTTTATCACAATCATTTGACCGCTGTGCCATCCAGCCTTCCCCAGGGATAATTATTTGGAAAAATAAGTTATATTTTGGCAGGTGCTATTTAATAGAAGATGCACCACTTTAAGCAGTTTGAATTTGAAAAACGGCCATGCAAAACTATTGAGTCAATGAAAAATCTGAGATGTTAGAGTCATGATAATGTGCAAATTTCTATATAGGAATTATTCCATCTGATTAACATGAGAGTAAGGTGCCTTGGCAAGGCACTGTAGTTAAACATTAACTTGCTTTTTCACATTAAAATCATGGCTGAAATTTCTACTAAAACAAAGATGATGGTTGTGAAGAGGAAGATAAGTCAACGAGTGATAACCAGGTGGCTGGGAATTTCCAGAAATCATGTTCAAACCATCCAAAAGACGTTTTCTGCTACTGGAAGTTTTTCAAGTACAAAAATCTTCGAAAGACTACAAAAGGTTAGAAGATCGATTAAAAAGTATTTTTGAGAGCCTCAGTGGGCAATGCAAAATTAACAGGCAAACAAATGAGAAGTGAACGCAATCTTAACGGTGAGGGTTTTTCTTGGTACAGAACGCAAATTATTACAAAAATTAACAACGTTTGTGTAGCAGCAAAAGAAAATGTCGTTAACTTATAGAAGATTGAAATACCGGGCTGCTGGAAAGTGGCAAAAAGTAAGTTTTGGTGATGAATGTAAAATAGAGTTACATTCTAATGCAATAGAATATGTATGAAGACCATTGAGAGAAAGAATGTAAGATACACCACAAAGATGGTCAGATTTGGTGACGATCACGTAATGGTGTGGGGGTTGCATCAAAAGCGTTAGTAGAGGAAAACTGGTAAAAGTTGATGGGAAAATAAACAGCGAAATGAGTTTATTACGGTCTCATCTTCTATCAGACTACAAAGATGGAGAAGTTTTTCAGTATGACGAAGCTCCTTACTACACTTCGCGTGGAACAAAAAACGGTTTCTTGAGGATGAAGATTTTCAGACTATTGTCCTCATCTTTGTCGCCATATTTATTACAACGTTTCGGCCGTTGTACGCTCCGGCTTTCGTCAGGTGGTTGGAATGTCGAACTGAACCGTTTATTTCGCTCACTGGGGTAGACTGTTCTAGTTCCACGTGCCATGATTAATGGATGTCAGTTATCAGTTATCTCCTGTTAATTTCCCTTTGAAAGTTCTCCACTGCCTTAAGCGGGTATTGAACTCACACTCTTTGGATCCTGTCACTGGATCTAACTAACGCATTATCCACTGTGCCATGTATCCTCAATAACAAAGGAAGCAAAGTGCGACACTGAAATCCGAAGGCGTGTTGGGATAGTAAAATATGCTTTCCAAAAGCTAAGAAAAGTATTAAGAAACAGAAAAATTTCGTTAGAAAAGATTACGGAACTGTTACATTATATCAGTCCTCATATATGGCGGTGATTGCTGGACAATCTCTTTACAGATGAAGAAGAGACTTGAAGCAAGAGAAATGTGATTCTACAGAAGGATGCTGAGAATACCACTGACCGACATGTGAGCAATGACGAAGTTTTTTGAGAAAATGGAAAGGAGAGGGACACTTATACTTAACATCAGAAAGAGACAGTTGAAACGCCTATGGCACGTAATGAATAAAGACGGTTTGGAAACTTTAATACTCACAGGACAGATTGAAAGCAAGAGGGACAGTGAAAAACAACGCATAAAACACCTAGCGAGCATGAGTAAATGGATGGTGGGACAGGGTTTAGGAGAGATAAAAAAAATCAATTATAAAATGAAGAAATGTTCATCTTCTGTTTAGTAAACATTTAATACTGAAGACGTAAGCAACACATCTAAAGTCAGTTGGCAATTTCGTTGCACCTTTCAGTTATTCTTGAATTTTCGTTTGTAAACTTTTATAGAAAAGTTGTAAAACTTTGTGCATTTATTCAGTTTTAATACAAGATATTTTATTTGGCATCTCACTGTCATTTTTTCCTCCATTACGAAAGAGTCATAAAACTGCTTCTCGTTGAATTTGTGCCTCGTTTGTAAATGAGTTTTTATCAAAATCTTTTCTGACGTTTTTTAAATGAAATGTCTCAGTTAATTAATGATAGTAAATATCTCCTGGTGCCTAGCGTAAACAATGTACATCACAGAAGCCTTCTGTATTCGTTAACAGCAACGGGAATAAACATGTTTCGAGAATTCCTTTTATAAACTGACACACTGACCAACTTAGTTTACACGTCAGCGCATGTTTGTGAATTCGTTTGAAATTGCTGATGTCTTTTTTTTACACTCTTAAGAAAGGCATGAACTTTTTATATTCCTTTGTCAATTCCACAGCCAAGACAATTTCCATCCAATTAATAAAGTAATATCTACAGTATTTATATTCGGGTTATTATCCTCATCTTTCTTGTTGTTATCTCGACGTTTCGGCCGCTGTGCTTTCCGGCCTTTCTTGGTTGTAATAAAAGATCTGAGTGACCTACAGAAAATTCTGAACTAAACCCTTTATTTAATCTACGGGTGGTAGACTCTTCTCGTTTTACTGCTCATGTCTAAGGATATCGTCCAGTTATTAATTTTATTTAATACGTAAAATAAGAACGAGATGTTTATCCTAGACATGAGCAGAGGAACGAGAACAGTCTATTCCCATAGATTAAATAAAGGGTTCATTTCGGAATTTCGTATAGGTTACCCAGATTGATACACCTGATGAAGACCGGAAAGCATAACGGCCGAAATGTTATGACAACAACAACAAAGATGAGGACAATAGTCCGAATATAAATAGTGCAAATTAAATATCACTGGGATAATTAATTATTCAGTTTATATGCATTTTTTGTCGCCAAAGTTTTATTAATACAAGAAACATTTAACTGCTTGGTGGGTGTTGATTGTGTAGCACCAAAATCATTTGAAGAGATACGCGTCTGTTTTTTGTTTTTCAGTATTTGAAAGTCTAGTCTCGAACACGGATTTCCAGTAAAGAAAGTATCTCGCTCCCGTTTCACCCACTGTGTCGTCCAGATTTGATTTATTGTTCATCCCGGCTAAACCTAATAACATTTTACATCAGTATTGAAGGACAATATATTTGGATTATCGTCCGCATCTTTGTTGCTTTTATCACAAACTTTCGGCCGCTGTGCTCTGCAGCCTTCCTCAGGAATATCATCTAGTTCTTATTTCGTACTGTAAAATAAGAAGTAGACGACATCCCTAAACATGATCAATGGGACGAGGACAGTCTACCCTCGTCGTAGATTAAATAAAGCGTTCAATTCGGAATTCCCTGTAGGTTAGCCGAATACACCTCATGAAAGCCTGGGAGAAGAACGGCCGAAACGTTGTGATAAAAACAACAAAGATGAGGACAATAGTCCGAATATAGTGTAAATAATGATAACTCCTCATCCCTGAAATTCAGATAGAAAGCAATATACGCGCAATACAACTGGTAGGATGCTGATCACTTGCAAATAATTCCTTTTTATCTTCAGGTAAAATTCTGTAATCAATTATATGACGTCATTAGAAGTATTATCGATTTTTTAACTTTAATTGATTGATATCTGTTTAATGTCATTTTCAAAATGGGCGTTATGAAAATAAAAAAACAAAAGTCATTGAAACAAAGCAAGTTCAGTCGACCAATGATGACAATTCCAGAACAACGTAACTATAAACAATTTCTTTTTCTATCCTCTGCCAGCCGCTATGATGGAGAAAGCATTACCTGTTTAATTGATGTGCACACAGTGTAACGGTTGGCGAAACGAAAAGAGAAATCAGCGATCCCAGTTCGAATTCTAGTCGAGTTCTTTACTTTCCTTACTTCCGTAAGATATTCTTCTGAAAGGTATTAATCTTTCTCCTCCTAGCTAGGTTCTTTATCCTTGGCTGGCAACAAGTTTAAAGATGTTGACCCGATAAGAAAAAGAAAATCCATCCATTTGTTGGCAAGTAAAGATGCACAAATGATTGGAATTTTCAAGTCATGGGAGTTGTGATGTCTGCCGTAGCCGGATATAGTGTCTACTTTTTTATTTAACTTTGTCGGACACATGTTCATAGGCATTCAAATAAGCGTTTCTAAAAATGATATTTATTGACGCTAATCACGCTATCCTACAACAATAAACACCGGACTGGCAATAATAAAACTCGTCTTCTTTCCTGATCGCTGATATTCTAGAATTAATGTCCATCACTTGGTGTGGGACCGACAATAATAATATTAGTGTCTTGTTTGTTATCAACATACTTTAATTTTTAACTGTTCTTCTCATCTTGGATTCTTACTGATGTTATCATAAAAACCATACGTTTTGGATATTTCCATTGTCGACTGCTATTATCATAATTAATGATTGACATTACCGCCAGAGGTCTCTTGAATACAGCCTCGTTTTGACATTTTCGCCATCATAGACTTTCTTTTTTTTTTAATTGTCCCATTTTCTCTTTTGTTCTGAATTATATCAAAATGATAAAAAAAAACGTTCAAATAAAATATCTTCGTTCATTTAAATTTTATGCCTTCATTAATGAAACGGATTTCTTTTACATTTTTTTTTTTTTGGTTTTATTTGTTTAACGGCATGTCAACTCCTTATATTTCATTTAATGCCGAAATCTTATTTTCTTGTGAGCTTTGGTAAATTTCTTTTCCACAAAATGTGTATTGCTGGTAATTTTTCTAATGTACTTTTATATTTTCATGTTTTGACCCCATTTTGGGTGTTCATTATTTGCCCATTGCTGGGACCCTAACAGGTGCTAGCACCCTGGGCCAGGGTGGACCTGGGAGCAACATCAATTAAGAGATGGTGCCACGCTCCTCAAAACCTCCCGATCAGAAGCCTTGCTGCCGGATGTAGTTTCTAGTCATACATAGGACGTCTCTTGCTTTTGGCTTTCAACAATATTAAAAGTGTACAAAGTGACCCTAGTACTGAAGATCTGAGATTCCGACGACTTAAGCATTTTCAATATGCGTATGATATTTGCCGGTGCATTTTGCACAAAAGCCGTTGGTCCATAATTAAATTGAAAGTTAATTTCTTTTTATTCCTCCCAAGGTTTTCTTTGATTGGAATCTGTCACGAGAATGAGAGTAAGGATTAAACAGATGATTTTTTTTGTTTTTATTACAAAACAAATGAATGTTTGATTGTCAATCATCTGCAGAAAATGCTTTACATCTTCTGAAGGCTAATATTTTCGCTGGTGTGCGTAAAAGAACACATTTAATGCAGCTTCCTTTAATGTACAGCCTCTATAAATAGTATTAACGCCAAACGACATGATATTCTTCATTTACTCTAGTGGGGAGGTATTAGATTCTCTGTGCCAAGAGTGAGAGTCATTTTCATGGTACTTCTTTCTTTTTTCGTTTTTTTAACTTAAACTGGATTAATCTCTATGGGAATGTAGGTGTCATAGATCTTCAACTAGACTAATCAATTCTACGATTCGTCTCTTTTATCTCTATTCAAACTCATAGGTGCATTACTTAATTCTTCAAATGTGGATTCTTTAACCAACATGACATAAATATCACCAGATTTTTCTGTAGGCATGCCTCTGTCCAGTAGCTTCACTTATCTTACTGAAGAGGTCATCAGTCAATTGCCAGCATCAAAGATTTACTAAAAAAAAATCCGCTTCGTTCTTCGTCTTTGCTATCCACGACATTTTGGCTTCTTTACTGTTACTCTGGTTAGATGATTGTCAAGCAGATGTCTGCTGATTATTTATAGCAATACATTTACATTTGAAGCAGCTAGCACCAATTCTTTCCATATGTAAATTGGTAGGCATTTTTGCATCAGGCGGGTCGAATAGGGACTAACTTATTCACGCCCCCACAACCTGTAACAATAATGGCACGAAATATTCAAAGGTGAACTTGTTTTGCCTGAAACGATCACGCAGAAGGAATTTAAGCAAATGTTCTGTGGGCATAAGTCTGGGGGCTCTATAAGCCCGATTTCCACGTATATTGTTGTTCTTATTTACTAAGCTTCACAAGTCCAGAATTATGTGCACCTAGTGAGACATCGAACACTACTCATAACTAACGATCAGCCAGGCGTGTTCAATAAGCCAGCACTCCATCCGTGCCACCTAGGTCGACGCTTCACGTCTCTCTCAAAATAAAATTAATTATTCATTTTCACGTAGTGAACAAATTTTCATTCATTTTTATGCTATTTTCACCCAATAGAAAACTCGAGAGCCACTCAAGTTACTTAATGAGGTTGTGTAAGGGCGTAGAATGAGGAAGTAAGAGATGCATATACACCCTTGTGCAAATTAATTGAAACAACGGCTTTAGTTTCCTTTCGTTTAGTATACAGTCATTTGTTGACCCACTGGAGTGACAGTGTGTAATCGATTTCTATTTTTCTCAGATTAGGTCATTTGCCGTGGTGTGCAGCAATATGAATCTATTTTCGGGGTGTATGATGAAATTTGTTTGGCCTTGGAAAATATTGCGTCATCCGTGATTGCATCAGATTTTTATCATACCGAGACACTATTGTCTCGTCTGTTGATTAGGTGTCCTACGGCCATTGTCTGCGATAGACGTTACTCCAAGGAAGCGTGCGACAATTGTAACACTGCACAAACACGCTGGAAAGACTTACCAGTAGGCAAATCAAAGTACTAGACTGGCCTGGAAACTCTCCTGGTTTAAATCCAATCGAGAATCTGTGTTCAGTCTGCAAGGAATTATTTCGTGGAATGGACATACAAAGTACTAACATGTGCACTGGGTCATGTTTCAGTGGGAAAATACGAAAAGAGTAAATAATAACGGAATTATTCGTTTTGTTTCAATTTGCACAAGAGTGTAGGATTGATAATGGTTGACCTTAGGCTTGAAAAGGTTACTATTTTAAGGGTCAGGACCACATTCCCTATCGGAGTCTATTCCACAGCGTAATAGATGTATGTAGTTCTGGGTTTAATAACTACATTTTTGAGAGAAAATTAAAAAGAGCGGTTCTTTTTAGTCTACAAATAATTCGTACTAGAATTCTCTATATTTTTGGGGATTGCTTCGAATCTAAATAAATGTTTCGATAGGTTCAATGGGGTTAAAACAGTCATAGATTGTTTCGAGTGCCATCCTGAAACTTTGATTTTAATATTTTCTTTTACTATTGTTAACCTCAAACAATGCTGATTTCTGTGACGTCTCTGTAATTCCATGTTACTACATAAAATGTTATCAACGACCATTTCATTTTTTTAATTTGTTTTTTTAGGAGAGCGTGGTGGAAGCTTGGATTCTAAAAGGCAGCGGGAGGAATGATTTCACAAGAACGCATGTCGTATATTGGATCATCGTCCCTCTACGGTTGGTCATGTCCGCTCTCTCAACCTGGGCGTGGGAGGCGTATGGACACTTCAGAATTCTTTCGGCCCGCTGTTGAATTCGCGCTGTTCTGGACTTATATTCAAAGCCTAAACAAAGGCAATCCATCACTGTCAGAATACCACGCCCACGAGGCACTCCCACCAATCGTTGACCATTCTGGTACTGGCTTTCACATTCTGTAACAACAAGTGTCACTCAAGGTAGATGATTTAATGGAGATAAGATAAGGGCGTATAGAGAAAGGAGAATGGTTGTATATTCTGATGATAGAAACGGTTAATATTGTAGTGATCGAGGGAGCAACATGTCGGGAATCCATGACACATTGCAAGATTTCTGGGGAAGAAGCTGTCTGAGTGAGACTTCTTCCTTACTAATGGAATATGAAGGGAATGAGGACAATTCGATTCAGTGTATATGGTAATAACGGCTACTGAATACACTTTTAGCATTAAAATGAAAGATTAAGTGTAAAAATGAAACCTGTGAAGTTATATTTAAAGACGTAAATTAATTGAGAATAAAAGGGAAAATCTGTCTTGAAACAGGCCAACGTATTTCGTGGATTTTACGCAAGTGTATGACGCATAAGACGGTTTTTTCTATTATAAAATCTGAACGTAACTCTAAAAGTATGCTTTAAACTAATCAATAATCGATTAACAAGCAGTGGACGTGTTAATGCTTCGATGCTTTTTCGCATTTTTGAAAAGAAGGGAACATATTTGTCGAGTTACAGAAAGACAGTCATGAAAAATAAGATAAATATTTGAACAGAATCAAGAGGAGTAATAGAAAACCAAAAATCTAAAAATGAAAAGATTTCTGGTTGGACGGAAGAGAAAGCAACAAATCTGCGGCTTGACCAAACATACATTATCATTATTTTCTTTTCCTATTATTATTGCCATCATTGATATTTTTATAGAACTTCCTGTATTGCCTGATGTCTTGAAACTAAGTAGATTATAATTCCATCTTGGTAACTGTTGTGTAGGATCCACCTAATCTGCATAGGGGACTACCAACTATATAAATAGTGGTTGGTACCGGAAGACGAGAGGAAGAGGAATCACGAGATCCAACTAGAGACTCTGATCGACTGCGACTAGTCAACACATTCTCCAGGAACGTCTTCCCAGAAATATACAGAAATACTATATGTACTTATTGTGTACACTTTCTTGTTATAATACATTCTTGTTCTAAGTACATTTTGTGTTGTATTATTATTCCATGCATTAGGCGAGATTCAACAATGAGTCAAGACTCAACAGTAACCAAATAGTGTTTCATAATAAAAGCCAATTTTTTTCTGGAAACACCAAATCAGCAGGTAATCAATATGTTGAATTGATTTTCTGTTCAGTTTGTAGTTATCGGCTTTCTGAATTACGAGATATGGGATTAACAAAACGTAATCTGAAATCAATCAATGTACGGTTCCAAACATGGAATACGCGTTGTTTTGTCATCAGTGAACGAACCGATAATGAGGTAAGTATTTAAGTTTGTCCAAAGTTTGTCCACAAATTATGTCACAAACTACAGGGGAATTCCAAAATATCGCGAGTAGAAGTAGCGCTAGTGTCAGGGAAGATACCTAAAGAAAGGGAAAGAGATCCGGAGAAAGAACAAGACAAGCCAAAGAAAGAGCAAGACATTCAAATATAGACCAAGGTATTCACAGAAAGAAAAAGGCATCCAAAGGAAGAGGAAGACATCTAAAGAAAGAACAAAGCCTCCAAAGAAAGAATAAAGCACCCAAAGAAAGAGAAAGACATTCTTATAAAGACAAAGACTTTCAACGAAAGAGCAGGATATCCACAGAAACAGCAAGACACCCAAATAAAGACAAAGTGATTCAAAGAAAGATCAAGACAGCGAAAAAAGATCAAGACAACTGAAGAAAAAACAAGGCCTCCAAAGAAAGATAGAGACATTCAAAGAAAGATCAAGAGATACAAATAAAGATCAAGAGATGCAAAGAAAGTATAAGACATCCCAAAAAATGCATCCAAAGAAAGAGCAAGACATCAGAAGAAAGAACTAAGCATTCAAAGAAAGCGCAAGACATCCACATGAAGAAAGAGGCATTCAAAGTATGACCAATACATCCAAAGAACGAACAAGACATTCGCATAAAGAACAAGACATCCGAAGACAGAACAAAATATCCAATGAAACAGCAAGATATACAGATAAAGAACAAGGTAACCAAACAAAGTGCAAAGGAAGAGTAAAGTATCCAAATAAAGACCAAGATATCGGAACAAAGAACAAGAGGCCGAAAGAAAGAACAAGGCATTCAAAGATATCCAAAGAATGATGAGAAATTCAAAGAAAGTATAAGGCATTCAAAGAAAGAGAAAGACACCCAAGGAATGATCAAGAAATTCAAAAAAAAAACAATGCATTCAAAGAAAGAGAAAGACATCCAAAGAATGATCAAGAAATTAAAAGAAAGAAAAAGGAATTCAAAAAAGAGAAAGATATTCAAAGAATGATGAAGAAAATAAAGGAAGAACAAGGCATTCAAAGAGAGAGAAAGACATCCAAAGATGGTTCAAGAAATTGAAAGAATGAACAAGGCATTCAAAGAAAGAGAAAGACATCGGATGAATGATCAGGAAATTGAAAGAAAGAATAGGGAATTCAAAGTAAGAGAATGACATCCAAAGAATGATAAAGAAATACAAAGAAAGAACAAAGCACTCAAAGACTGATCAAGAAGTTAATAGAAATAAGACGGTATTCAAAGAAGGAGAAAGATAACCAAAGAATGATCAACAAAATCAAGGTAAGAAAAAGGCAATCAAAGAAAGATAAATACACCAAAAGAATGATCGAGAAAGTAAAAGAAAGAATAAGGTATGAAAGAAAACGAAAGACATCCAAACAATGATCAAGAATAAAAAGAAAGAACAAGGCATTAAAATGTTCAAGAAATTCAAGGAAGGAAAAGGGCATTCAAAGAAAGAGAAAGACATCCAAAGAATGATCAAGAAATAAAAAATAAAGAACAAGGCATTCAAATAAGGAGAAAGATATCCAAAGATTGAACAAGAAATTAAAGAAAGAATAAGGCATTCAAAGAAAGAGAAAGACATCCAAAGTATGATCAAGAAATGAAAAGAAAGAACAAGGCATTCAAATAAGGAGAAAGATATCCAAAGATTGAACAAGAAATTAAAGAAGGAATAAGGCATTCAAAGAAAGAGAAAGACATCCAAGTATGATCAAGAAATGAAAAGAAAGAACAAGGCATTCAAATAAGGAGAAAGATATCCAAAGATTGAACAAGAAATTAAAGGAAGAATAAGGCATTCAAAGAAAGAGAAAGACATCCAAAGTATGATCAAGAAATGAAAAGAAAGAACAAGGCATTCAAATAAGGAGAAAGATATCCAAAGATTGAACAAGAAATTAAAGAAAGAATAAGGCATTCAAAGAAAGAGAAAGACATCCAAAGTATGATCAAGAAATGAAAAGAAAGAACAAGGCATTCAAATAAGGAGAAAGATATCCAAAGATTGAACAAGAAATTAAAGAAAGAATAAGGCATTCAAAGAAAGAGAAAGACATCCAAAGTATGATCAAGAAATGAAAAGAAAGAACAAGGCATTCAAATAAGGAGAAAGATATCCAAAGATTGAACAAGAAATTAAAGAAGGAATAAGGCATTCAAAGAAAGAGAAAGACATCCAAGTATGATCAAGAAATGAAAAGAAAGAACAAGGCATTCAAATAAGGAGAAAGATATCCAAAGATTGAACAAGAAATTAAAGGAAGAATAAGGCATTCAAAGAAAGAGAAAGACATCCAAAGTATGATCAAGAAATGAAAAGAAAGAACAAGGCATTCAAATAAGGAGAAAGATATCCAAAGATTGAACAAGAAATTAAAGAAAGAATAAGGCATTCAAAGAAAGAGAAAGACATCCAAAGAATGATCAAGAAATGAAAAGAAAGAACAAGGCATTCAAATAAGGAGAAAGATATCCAAAGATTGAACAAGAAATTAAAGAAGGAATAAGGCATTCAAAGAAAGAGAAAGACATCCAAGTATGATCAAGAAATGAAAAGAAAGAACAAGGCATTCAAATAAGGAGAAAGATATCCAAAGATTGAACAAGAAATTAAAGAAAGAATAAGGCATTCAAAGAAAGAGAAAGACATCCAAAGAATGATCAAGAAATGAAAAGAAAGAACAAGGCATTCAAATAAGGAGAAAGATATCCAAAGATTGAACAAGAAATTAAAGAAGGAATAAGGCATTCAAAGAAAGAGAAAGACATCCAAGTATGATCAAGAAATGAAAAGAAAGAACAAGGCATTCAAATAAGGAGAAAGATATCCAAAGATTGAACAAGAAATTAAAGGAAGAATAAGGCATTCAAAGAAAGAGAAAGACATCCAAAGTATGATCAAGAAATGAAAAGAAAGGACAAGGCATTCAAATAAGGAGAAAGATATCCAAAGATTGAACAAGAAATTAAAGAAGGAATAAGGCATTCAAAGAAAGAGAAAGACATCCAAGTATGATCAAGAAATGAAAAGAAAGAACAAGGCATTCAAATAAGGAGAAAGATATCCAAAGATTGAACAAGAAATTAAAGAAAGAATAAGGCATTCAAAGAAAGAGAAAGACATCCAAAGAATGATCAAGAAATGAAAAGAAAGAACAAGGCATTCAAATAAGGAGAAAGATATCCAAAGATTGAACAAGAAATTAAAGAAGGAATAAGGCATTCAAAGAAAGAGAAAGACATCCAAGTATGATCAAGAAATGAAAAGAAAGAACAAGGCATTCAAATAAGGAGAAAGATATCCAAAGATTGAACAAGAAATTAAAGAAAGAATAAGGCATTCAAAGAAAGAGAAAGACATCCAAAGAATGATCAAGAAATGAAAAGAAAGAACAAGGCATTCAAATAAGGAGAAAGATATCCAAAGATTGAACAAGAAATTAAAGAAGGAATAAGGCATTCAAAGAAAGAGAAAGACATCCAAGTATGATCAAGAAATGAAAAGAAAGAACAAGGCATTCAAATAAGGAGAAAGATATCCAAAGATTGAACAAGAAATTAAAGGAAGAATAAGGCATTCAAAGAAAGAGAAAGACATCCAAAGAATGATCAAGAAATGAAAAGAAAGAACAAGGCATTCAAATAAGGAGAAAGATATCCAAAGATTGAACAAGAAATTAAAGAAGGAATAAGGCATTCAAAGAAAGAGAAAGACATCCAAGTATGATCAAGAAATGAAAAGAAAGAACAAGGCATTCAAATAAGGAGAAAGATATCCAAAGATTGAACAAGAAATTAAAGAAAGAATAAGGCATTCAAAGAAAGAGAAAGACATCCAAAGAATGATCAAGAAATGAAAAGAAAGAACAAGGCATTCAAATAAGGAGAAAGATATCCAAAGATTGAACAAGAAATTAAAGAAGGAATAAGGCATTCAAAGAAAGAGAAAGACATCCAAGTATGATCAAGAAATGAAAAGAAAGAACAAGGCATTCAAATAAGGAGAAAGATATCCAAAGATTGAACAAGAAATTAAAGAAAGAATAAGGCATTCAAAGAAAGAGAAAGACATCCAAAGAATGATCAAGAAATGAAAGGAAAGAACAAGGCATTCAAATAAGGAGAAAGATATCCAAAGATTGAACAAGAAATTAAAGGAAGAATAAGGCATTCAAAGAAAGAGAAAGACATCCAAAGTATGATCAAGAAATGAAAAGAAAGGACAAGGCATTCAAATAAGGAGAAAGATATCCAAAGATTGAACAAGAAATTAAAGAAAGAACAAGGCATTCAAAGAAAGAGAAAGACATCCAAAGAATGATCAAGAAATGAAAAGAAAGAACAAGGCATTCAAATAAGGAGAAAGATATCCAAAGATTGAACAAGAAATTAAAGAAGGAATAAGGCATTCAAAGAAAGAGAAAGACATCCAAGTATGATCAAGAAATGAAAAGAAAGAACAAGGCATTCAAATAAGGAGAAAGATATCCAAAGATTGAACAAGAAATTAAAGAAAGAATAAGGCATTCAAAGAAAGAGAAAGACATCCAAAGTATGATCAAGAAATGAAAAGAAAGAACAAGGCATTCAAATAAGGAGAAAGATATCCAAAGATTGAACAAGAAATTAAAGGAAGAATAAGGCATTCAAAGAAAGAGAAAGACATCCAAAGTATGATCAAGAAATGAAAAGAAAGAACAAGGCATTCAAATAAGGAGAAAGATATCCAAAGATTGAACAAGAAATTAAAGAAAGAACAAGGCATTCAAAGAAAGAGAAAGACATCCAAAGAATGATCAAGAAATGAAAAGAAAGAACAAGGCATTCAAATAAGGAGAAAGATATCCAAAGATTGAACAAGAAATTAAAGAAGGAATAAGGCATTCAAAGAAAGAGAAAGACATCCAAGTATGATCAAGAAATGAAAAGAAAGAACAAGGCATTCAAATAAGGAGAAAGATATCCAAAGATTGAACAAGAAATTAAAGGAAGAATAAGGCATTCAAAGAAAGAGAAAGACATCCAAAGAATGATCAAGAAATGAAAAGAAAGAACAAGGCATTCAAATAAGGAGAAAGATATCCAAAGATTGAACAAGAAATTAAAGAAGGAATAAGGCATTCAAAGAAAGAGAAAGACATCCAAGTATGATCAAGAAATGAAAAGAAAGAACAAGGCATTCAAATAAGGAGAAAGATATCCAAAGATTGAACAAGAAATTAAAGAAAGAATAAGGCATTCAAAGAAAGAGAAAGACATCCAAAGAATGATCAAGAAATGAAAAGAAAGAACAAGGCATTCAAATAAGGAGAAAGATATCCAAAGATTGAACAAGAAATTAAAGAAGGAATAAGGCATTCAAAGAAAGAGAAAGACATCCAAGTATGATCAAGAAATGAAAAGAAAGAACAAGGCATTCAAATAAGGAGAAAGATATCCAAAGATTGAACAAGAAATTAAAGAAAGAATAAGGCATTCAAAGAAAGAGAAAGACATCCAAAGAATGATCAAGAAATGAAAGGAAAGAACAAGGCATTCAAATAAGGAGAAAGATATCCAAAGATTGAACAAGAAATTAAAGGAAGAATAAGGCATTCAAAGAAAGAGAAAGACATCCAAAGTATGATCAAGAAATGAAAAGAAAGGACAAGGCATTCAAATAAGGAGAATGATATCCAAAGATTGAACAAGAAATTAAAGAAAGAATAAGGCATTCAAAGAAAGAGAAAGACATCCAAAGTATGATCAAGAAATGAAAAGAAAGAACAAGGCATTCAAATAAGGAGAAAGATATCCAAAGATTGAACAAGAAATTAAAGAAAGAATAAGGCATTCAAAGAAAGAGAAAGACATCCAAAGTATGATCAAGAAATGAAAGAAAAGAACAAGGCATTCAAATAAGGAGAAAGATATCCAAAGATTGAACAAGAAATTAAAGAAAGAATAAGGCATTCAAAGAAAGAGAAAGACATCCAAAGTATGATCAAGAAATGAAAAGAAAGAACAAGGCATTCAAATAAGGAGAAAGATATCCAAAGATTGAACAAGAAATTAAAGAAAGAATAAGGCATTCAAAGAAAGAGAAAGACATCCAAAGTATGATCAAGAAATGAAAAGAAAGAACAAGGCATTCAAATAAGGAGAAAGATATCCAAAGATTGAACAAGAAATTAAAGAAAAAATAAGGCATTCAAAGAAAGAGAAAGACATCCAAAGTATGATCAAGAAATTCAAAGAATGAACAAGGCATTCAAATAAGGAGAAAGATATCCAAAGATTGAACAAGAAATTAAAGAAAGTATAAGGCATTCAAAGAAAGAGGAAGACATCCAAAGTATGATCAAGAAATGAAAAGAAAGATCAAGGCATTCAAATAAGGAGAAAGATATCCAAAGATTGAAGAAGATATTAAAAAAAGAATAAGGCATTCAAAGAAAGAGAAAGACATCCAAAGTATGATCAAGAAATGAAAAGAAAGGACAAGGCATTCAAATAAGGAGAAAGATATCCAAAGATTGAACAAGAAATTAAAGAAAGAATAAGGCATTCAAAGAAAGAGAAAGACATCCAAAGTATGATCAAGAAATGAAAAGAAAGAACAAGGCATTCAAATAAGGAGAAATATATCCAAAGATTGAACAAGAAATTAAAGAAAGAATAAGGCATTCAAAGAAAGAGAAAGACATCCAAAGTATGATCAAGAAATGAAAAGAAAGAACAAGGCATTCAAATAAGGAGAAAGATATCCAAAGATTGAACAAGAAATTAAAGAAAGAATAAGGCATTCAAAGAAAGAGAAAGACATCCAAAGTATGATCAAGAAATGAAAAGAAAGAACAAGGCATTCAAATAAGGAGAAAGATATCCAAAGATTGAACAAGAAATTAAAGAAAGAATAAGGCATTCAAAGAAAGAGAAAGACATCCAAAGTATGATCAAGAAATGAAAAGAAAGAACAAGGCATTCAAATAAGGAGAAAGATATCCAAAGATTGAACAAGAAATTAAAGAAAGAATAAGGCATTCAAAGAAAGAGAAAGACATCCAAAGTATGATCAAGAAATGAAAGGAAAGAACAAGGCATTCAAATAAGGAGAAAGATATCCAAAGTTTGAACAAGAAATTAAAGAAAGAATAAGGCATTCAAAGAAAGAGAAAGACATCCAAAGTATGATCAAGAAATGAAAGGAAAGAACAAGGCATTCAAATAAGGAGAAAGATATCCAAAGATTGAACAAGAAATTAAAGAAAGAATAAGGCATTCAAAGAAAGAGAAAGACATCCAAAGTATGATCAAGAAATGAAAGGAAAGAACAAGGCATTCAAATAAGGAGAAAGATATCCAAAGATTGAACAAGAAATTAAAGAAAGAATAAGGCATTCAAAGAAAGAGAAAGACATCCAAAGTATGATCAAGAAATGAAAAGAAAGAACAAGGCATTCAAATAAGGAGAAAGATATCCAAAGATTGAACAAGAAATTAAAGAAAGAATAAGGCATTCAAAGAAAGAGAAAGACATCCAAAGTATGATCAAGAAATGAAAGGAAAGAACAAGGCATTCAAATAAGGAGAAAGATATCCAAAGATTGAACAAGAAATTAAAGAAAGAATAAGGCATTCAAAGAAAGAGAAAGACATCCAAAGTATGATCAAGAAATGAAAAGAAAGAACAAGGCATTCAAATAAGGAGAAAGATATCCAAAGATTGAACAAGAAATTAAAGAAAGAATAAGGCATTCAAAGAAAGAGAAAGACATCCAAAGTATGATCAAGAAATGAAAAGAAAGAACAAGGCATTCAAATAAGGAGAAAGATATCCAAAGATTGAACAAGAAATTAAAGAAAGAATAAGGCATTCAAAGAAAGAGAAAGACATCCAAAGTATGATCAAGAAATTCAAAGAAAGAACAAGGCATTCAAATAAGGAGAAAGATATCCAAAGATTGAACAAGAAATTAAAGAAAGAATAAGGCATTCAAAGAAAGAGAAAGACATCCAAAGTATGATCAAGAAATTCAAAGAAAGAACAAGGCATTCAAATAAGGAGAAAGATATCCAAAGATTGAACAAGAAATTAAAGAAAGAATAAGGCATTCAAAGAAAGAGAAAGACATCCAAAGTATGATCAAGAAATGAAAAGAAAGAACAAGGCATTCAAATAAGGAGAAAGATATCCAAAGATTGAACAAGAAATTAAAGAAAGAATAAGGCATTCAAAGAAAGAGAAAGACATCCAAAGTATGATCAAGAAATGAAAGGAAAGAACAAGGCATTCAAATAAGGAGAAAGATATCCAAAGATTGAACAAGAAATTAAAGAAAGAATAAGGCATTCAAAGAAAGAGA
Source organism: Acanthosepion esculentum (assembly GCA_964036315.1). NCBI lineage: Eukaryota > Metazoa > Mollusca > Cephalopoda > Sepiida > Sepiidae > Acanthosepion > Acanthosepion esculentum. The sequence continues at coordinate 99,961,745 of OZ038496.1, read as the reverse complement.
AAGACATCCAAAGTATGATCAAGAAATGAAAGGAAAGAACAAGGCATTCAAATAAGGAGAAAGATATCCAAAGATTGAACAAGAAATTAAAGAAAGAATAAGGCATTCAAAGAAAGAGAAAGACATCCAAAGTATGATCAAGAAATGAAAAGAAAGAACAAGGCATTCAAATAAGGAGAAAGATATCCAAAGATTGAACAAGAAATTAAAGAAAGAATAAGGCATTCAAAGAAAGAGAAAGACATCCAAAGTATGATCAAGAAATGAAAGGAAAGAACAAGGCATTCAAATAAGGAGAAAGATATCCAAAGATTGAACAAGAAATTAAAGAAAGAATAAGGCATTCAAAGAAAGAGAAAGACATCCAAAGTATGATCAAGAAATGAAAAGAAAGAACAAGGCATTCAAATAAGGAGAAAGATATCCAAAGATTGAACAAGAAATTAAAGAAAGAATAAGGCATTCAAAGAAAGAGAAAGACATCCAAAGTATGATCAAGAAATGAAAGGAAAGAACAAGGCATTCAAATAAGGAGAAAGATATCCAAAGATTGAACAAGAAATTAAAGAAAGAATAAGGCATTCAAAGAAAGAGAAAGACATCCAAAGTATGATCAAGAAATGAAAAGAAAGAACAAGGCATTCAAATAAGGAGAAAGATATCCAAAGATTGAACAAGAAATTAAAGAAAGAATAAGGCATTCAAAGAAAGAGAAAGACATCCAAAGTATGATCAAGAAATGAAAAGAAAGAACAAGGCATTCAAATAAGGAGAAAGATATCCAAAGATTGAACAAGAAATTAAAGAAAGAATAAGGCATTCAAAGAAAGAGAAAGACATCCAAAGTATGATCAAGAAATTCAAAGAAAGAACAAGGCATTCAAATAAGGAGAAAGATATCCAAAGATTGAACAAGAAATTAAAGAAAGAATAAGGCATTCAAAGAAAGAGAAAGACATCCAAAGTATGATCAAGAAATGAAAAGAAAGAACAAGGCATTCAAATAAGGAGAAAGATATCCAAAGATTGAACAAGAAATTAAAGAAAGAATAAGGCATTCAAAGAAAGAGAAAGACATGCAAAGTATGATCAAGAAATGAAAAGAAAGAACAAGGCATTCAAATAAAAAGAAAGATATCCAAAGATTGAACAAGAAATTAAAGAAAGAATAAGGCATTCAAAGAAAGAGAAAGACATCCAAAGTATGATCAAGAAATGAAAGGAAAGAACAAGGCATTCAAATAAGGAGAAAGATATCCAAAGATTGAACAAGAAATTAAAGAAAGAATAAGGCATTCAAAGAAAGAGAAAGACATCCAAAGTATGATCAAGAAATGAAAGGAAAGAACAAGGCATTCAAATAAGGAGAAAGATATCCAAAGATTGAACAAGAAATTAAAGAAAGAATAAGGCATTCAAAGAAAGAGAAAGACATCCAAAGTATGATCAAGAAATTCAAAGAAAGAACAAGGCATTCAAATAAGGAGAAAGATATCCAAAGATTGAACAAGAAATTAAAGAAAGAATAAGGCATTCAAAGAAAGAGAAAGACATCCAAAGAATGATCAAGAAATGAAAGGAAAGAACAAGGCATTCAAATAAGGAGAAAGATATCCAAAGATTGAACAAGAAATTAAAGAAAGAATAAGGCATTCAAAGAAAGAGAAAGACATCCAAAGTATGATCAAGAAATGAAAGGAAAGAACAAGGCATTCAAATAAGGAGAAAGATATCCAAAGATTGAACAAGAAATTAAAGAAAGAATAAGGCATTCAAAGAAAGAGAAAGACATCCAAAGAATGATCAAGAAATGAAAGGAAAGAACAAGGCATTCAAATAAGGAGAAAGATATCCAAAGATTGAACAAGAAATTAAAGAAAGAATAAGGCATTCAAAGAAAGAGAAAGACATCCAAAGTATGATCAAGAAATTCAAAGAAAGAACAAGGCATTCAAATAAGGAGAAAGATATCCAAAGATTGAACAAGAAATTAAAGAAAGAATAAGGCATTCAAAGAAAGAGAAAGACATCCAAAGAATGATCAAGAAATGAAAGGAAAGAACAAGGCATTCAAATAAGGAGAAAGATATCCAAAGATTGAACAAGAAATTAAAGAAAGAATAAGGCATTCAAAGAAAGAGAAAGACATCCAAAGAATGATCAAGAAATGAAAGGAAAGAACAAGGCATTCAAATAAGGAGAAAGATATCCAAAGATTGAACAAGAAATTAAAGAAAGAATAAGGCATTCAAAGAAAGAGAAAGACATCCAAAGTATGATCAAGAAATTCAAAGAAAGAACAAGGCATTCAAATAAGGAGAAAGATATCCAAAGATTGAACAAGAAATTAAAGAAAGAATAAGGCATTCAAAGAAAGAGAAAGACATCCAAAGAATGATCAAGAAATGAAAGGAAAGAACAAGGCATTCAAATAAGGAGAAAGATATCCAAAGATTGAACAAGAAATTAAAGAAAGAATAAGGCATTCAAAGAAAGAGAAAGACATCCAAAGTATGATCAAGAAATGAAAGGAAAGAACAAGGCATTCAAATAAGGAGAAAGATATCCAAAGATTGAACAAGAAATTAAAGAAAGAATAAGGCATTCAAAGAAAGAGAAAGACATCCAAAGTATGATCAAGAAATTCAAAGAAAGAACAAGGCATTCAAATAAGGAGAAAGATATCCAAAGATTGAACAAGAAATTAAAGAAAGAATAAGGCATTCAAAGAAAGAGAAAGACATCCAAAGAATGATCAAGAAATGAAAGGAAAGAACAAGGCATTCAAATAAGGAGAAAGATATCCAAAGATTGAAGAAGAAATTAAAGAAAGAATAAGGCATTCAAAGAAAGAGAAAGACATCCAAAGTATGATCAAGAAATTCAAAGAAAGAACAAGGCATTCAAATAAGGAGAAAGATATCCAAAGATTGAACAAGAAATTAAAGAAAGAATAAGGCATTCAAAGAAAGAGAAAGACATCCAAAGAATGATCAAGAAATGAAAGGAAAGAACAAGGCATTCAAATAAGGAGAAAGATATCCAAAGATTGAACAAGAAATTAAAGAAAGAATAAGGCATTCAAAGAAAGAGAAAGACATCCAAAGTATGATCAAGAAATGAAAGGAAAGAACAAGGCATTCAAATAAGGAGAAAGATATCCAAAGATTGAACAAGAAATTAAAGAAAGAATAAGGCATTCAAAGAAAGAGAAAGACATCCAAAGAATGATCAAGAAATGAAAGGAAAGAACAAGGCATTCAAATAAGGAGAAAGATATCCAAAGATTGAACAAGAAATTAAAGAAAGAATAAGGCATTCAAAGAAAGAGAAAGACATCCAAAGTATGATCAAGAAATGAAAGGAAAGAACAAGGCATTCAAATAAGGAGAAAGATATCCAAAGATTGAACAAGAAATTAAAGAAAGAATAAGGCATTCAAAGAAAGAGAAAGACATCCAAAGTATGATCAAGAAATTCAAAGAAAGAACAAGGCATTCAAATAAGGAGAAAGATATCCAAAGATTGAACAAGAAATTAAAGAAAGAATAAGGCATTCAAAGAAAGAGAAAGACATCCAAAGAATGATCAAGAAATGAAAGGAAAGAACAAGGCATTCAAATAAGGAGAAAGATATCCAAAGATTGAACAAGAAATTAAAGAAAGAATAAGGCATTCAAAGAAAGAGAAAGACATCCAAAGTATGATCAAGAAATTCAAAGAAAGAACAAGGCATTCAAATAAGGAGAAAGATATCCAAAGATTGAACAAGAAATTAAAGAAAGAATAAGGCATTCAAAGAAAGAGAAAGACATCCAAAGAATGATCAAGAAATGAAAGGAAAGAACAAGGCATTCAAATAAGGAGAAAGATATCCAAAGATTGAACAAGAAATTAAAGAAGGAATAAGGCATTCAAAGAAAGAGAAAGACATCCAAAGAATGATCAAGAAATGAAAGGAAAGAACAAGGCATTCAAATAAGGAGAAAGATATCCAAAGATTGAAGAAGAAATTAAAGAAAGAATAAGGCATTCAAAGAAAGAGAAAGACATCCAAAGAATGATCAAGAAATTCAAAGAAAGAACAAGGCATTCAAATAAGGAGAAAGATATCCAAAGATTGAACAAGAAATTAAAGAAAGAATAAGGCATTCAAAGAAAGAGAAAGACATCCAAAGTATGATCAAGAAATGAAAGGAAAGAACAAGGCATTCAAATAAGGAGAAAGATATCCAAAGATTGAACAAGAAATTAAAGAAAGAATAAGGCATTCAAAGAAAGAGAAAGACATCCAAAGAATGATCAAGAAATGAAAGGAAAGAACAAGGCATTCAAATAAGGAGAAAGATATCCAAAGATTGAACAAGAAATTAAAGAAAGAATAAGGCATTCAAAGAAAGAGAAAGACATCCAAAGTATGATCAAGAAATTCAAAGAAAGAACAAGGCATTCAAATAAGGAGAAAGATATCCAAAGATTGAACAAGAAATTAAAGAAAGAATAAGGCATTCAAAGAAAGAGAAAGACATCCAAAGTATGATCAAGAAATGAAAGGAAAGAACAAGGCATTCAAATAAGGAGAAAGATATCCAAAGATTGAACAAGAAATTAAAGAAAGAATAAGGCATTCAAAGAAAGAGAAAGACATCCAAAGTATGATCAAGAAATGAAAGGAAAGAACAAGGCATTCAAATAAGGAGAAAGATATCCAAAGATTGAACAAGAAATTAAAGAAAGAATAAGGCATTCAAAGAAAGAGAAAGACATCCAAAGAATGATCAAGAAATGAAAGGAAAGAACAAGGCATTCAAATAAGGAGAAAGATATCCAAAGATTGAACAAGAAATTAAAGAAAGAATAAGGCATTCAAAGAAAGAGAAAGACATCCAAAGAATGATCAAGAAATGAAAGGAAAGAACAAGGCATTCAAATAAGGAGAAAGATATCCAAAGATTGAACAAGAAATTAAAGAAGGAATAAGGCATTCAAAGAAAGAGAAAGACATCCAAAGAATGATCAAGAAATGAAAGGAAAGAACAAGGCATTCAAATAAGGAGAAAGATATCCAAAGATTGAACAAGAAATTAAAGAAAGAATAAGGCATTCAAAGAAAGAGAAAGACATCCAAAGAATGATCAAGAAATGAAAGGAAAGAACAAGGCATTCAAATAAGGAGAAAGATATCCAAAGATTGAAGAAGAAATTAAAGAAAGAATAAGGCATTCAAAGAAAGAGAAAGACATCCAAAGAATGATCAAGAAATTCAAAGAAAGAACAAGGCATTCAAATAAGGAGAAAGATATCCAAAGATTGAACAAGAAATTAAAGAAAGAATAAGGCATTCAAAGAAAGAGAAAGACATCCAAAGTATGATCAAGAAATGAAAGGAAAGAACAAGGCATTCAAATAAGGAGAAAGATATCCAAAGATTGAACAAGAAATTAAAGAAAGAATAAGGCATTCAAAGAAAGAGAAAGACATCCAAAGAATGATCAAGAAATGAAAGGAAAGAACAAGGCATTCAAATAAGGAGAAAGATATCCAAAGATTGAACAAGAAATTAAAGAAAGAATAAGGCATTCAAAGAAAGAGAAAGACATCCAAAGTATGATCAAGAAATTCAAAGAAAGAACAAGGCATTCAAATAAGGAGAAAGATATCCAAAGATTGAACAAGAAATTAAAGAAAGAATAAGGCATTCAAAGAAAGAGAAAGACATCCAAAGAATGATCAAGAAATGAAAGGAAAGAACAAGGCATTCAAATAAGGAGAAAGATATCCAAAGATTGAACAAGAAATTAAAGAAAGAATAAGGCATTCAAAGAAAGAGAAAGACATCCAAAGTATGATCAAGAAATGAAAGGAAAGAACAAGGCATTCAAATAAGGAGAAAGATATCCAAAGATTGAACAAGAAATTAAAGAAAGAATAAGGCATTCAAAGAAAGAGAAAGACATCCAAAGTATGATCAAGAAATTCAAAGAAAGAACAAGGCATTCAAATAAGGAGAAAGATATCCAAAGTTTGAACAAGAAATTAAAGAAAGAATAAGGCATTCAAAGAAAGAGAAAGACATCCAAAGAATGATCAAGAAATGAAAAGAAAGAACAAGGCATTAAAATAAGGAGAAAGATATCCAAAGATTGAACAAGAAATTAAAGAAAGAATAAGGCATTCAAAGAAAGAGAAAGACATCCAAAGTATGATCAAGAAATGAAAAGAAAGAACAAGGCATTCAAATAAGGAGAAAGATATCCAAAGATTGAACAAGAAATTAAAGAAAGAATAAGGCATTCAAAGAAAGAGAAAGACATCCAAAGTATGATCAAGAAATGAAAAGAAAGAACAAGGCATTCAAATAAGTAGAAAGATATCCAAAGATTGAACAAGAAATTAAAGAAAGAATAAGGCATTCAAAGAAAGAGAAAGACATCCAAAGTATGATCAAGAAATGAAAAGAAAGAACAAGGCATTCAAATAAGGAGAAAGATATCCAAAGATTGAACAAGAAATTAAAGAAAGAATAAGGCATTCAAAGAAAGAGAAAGACATCCAAAGTATGATCAAGAAATGAAAAGAAAGAACAAGGCATTCAAATAAGGAGAAAGATATCCAAAGATTGAACAAGAAATTAAAGAAAGAATAAGGCATTCAAAGAAAGAGAAAGACATCCAAAGAATGATCAAGAAATGAAAAGAAAGAACAAGGCATTCAAATAAGGAGAAAGATATCCAAAGATTGAACAAGAAATTAAAGAAAAAATAAGGCATTCAAAGAAAGAGAAAGACATCCAAAGTATGATCAAGAAATTCAAAGAATGAACAAGGCATTCAAATAAGGAGAAAGATATCCAAAGATTGAACAAGAAATTAAAGAACGTATAAGGCATTCAAAGAAAGAGAAAGACATCCAAAGTATGATCAAGAAATGAAAAGAAAGATCAAGGCATTCAAATAAGGAGAAAGATATCCAAAGATTGAAGAAGATATTAAAAAAAGAATAAGGCATTCAAAGAAAGAGAAAGACATCCAAAGTATGATCAAGAAATGAAAAGAAAGAACAAGGCATTCAAATAAGGAGAAAGATATCCAAAGTTTGAACAAGAAATTAAAGAAAGAATAAGGCATTCAAAGAAAGAGAAAGACATCCAAAGAATGATCAAGAAATGAAAAGAAAGAACAAGACATTCAAATAAGGAGAAAGATATCCAAAGATTGAACAAGAAATTAAAGAAAGAATAAGGCATTCAAAGAAAGAGAAAGACATCCAAAGTATGATCAAGAAATGAAAAGAAAGAACAAGGCATTCAAATAAGGAGAAAGATATCCAAAGATTGAACAAGAAATTAAAGAAAGAATAAGGCATTCAAAGAAAGAGAAAGACATCCAAAGTATGATCAAGAAATGAAAAGAAAGAACAAGGCATTCAAATAAGGAGAAAGATATCCAAAGATTGAACAAGAAATTAAAGAAAGAATAAGGCATTCAAAGAAAGAGAAAGACATCCAAAGTATGATCAAGAACTGAAAAGAAAGAACAAGGCATTCAAATAAGGAGAAAGATATCCAAAGATTGAACAAGAAATTAAAGAAAGAATAAGGCATTCAAAGAAAGAGAAAGACATCCAAAGTATGATCAAGAACTGAAAAGAAAGAACAAGGCATTCAAATAAGGAGAAAGATATCCAAAGATTGAACAAGAAATTAAAGAAAGAATAAGGCATTCAAAGAAAGAGAAAGACATCCAAAGTATGATCAAGAAATGAAAAGAAAGAACAAGGCATTCAAATAAGGAGAAAGATATCCAAAGATTGAACAAGAAATTAAAGAAAGAATAAGGCATTCAAAGAAAGAGAAAGACATCCAAAGTATGATCAAGAACTGAAAAGAAAGAACAAGGCATTCAAATAAGGAGAAAGATATCCAAAGATTGAACAAGAAATTAAAGAAAGAATAAGGCATTCAAAGAAAGAGAAAGACATCCAAAGTATGATCAAGAAATGAAAAGAAAGAACAAGGCATTCAAATAAGGAGAAAGATATCCAAAGATTGAACAAGAAATTAAAGAAAGAATAAGGCATTCAAAGAAAGAGAAAGACATCCAAAGTATGATCAATAAATGAAAAGAAAGAACAAGGCATTCAAATAAGGAGAAAGATATCCAAAGATTGAACAAGAAATTAAAGAAAGAATAAGGCATTCAAAGAAAGAGAAAGACATCCAAAGTATGATCAAGAACTGAAAAGAAAGAACAAGGCATTCAAATAAGGAGAAAGATATCCAAAGATTGAACAAGAAATTAAAGAAAGAATAAGGCATTCAAAGAAAGAGAAAGACATCCAAAGTATGATCAAGAAATGAAAAGAAAGAACAAGGCATTCAAATAAGGAGAAAGATATCCAAAGATTGAACAAGAAATTAAAGAAGGAATAAGGCATTCAAAGAAAGAGAAAGACATCCAAAGTATGATCAAGAAATGAAAAGAAAGAACAAGGCATTCAAATAAGGAGAAAGATATCCAACGATTGAACAAGAAATTAAAAAAAGAATAAGGCATTCAAAGAAAGAGAAAGACATCCAAAGTATGATCAAGAAATGAAAAGAAAGAACAAGGCATTCAAATAAGGAGAAAGATATCCAAAGATTGAACAAGAAATTAAAGAAGGAATAAGGCATTCAAAGAAAGAGAAAGACATCCAAAGTATGATCAAGAAATGAAAAGAAATAACAAGGCATTCAAATAAGGAGAAAGATATCCAAAGATTGAACAAGAAATTAAAGAAAGAATAAGGCATTCAAAGAAAGAGAAAGACATCCAAAGTATGATCAAGAAATGAAAAGAAAGAACAAGGCATTCAAATAAGGAGAAAGATATCCAAAGATTGAACAAGAAATTAAAGAAGGAATAAGGCATTCAAAGAAAGAGAAAGACATCCAAAGTATGATCAATAAATGAAAAGAAAGAACAAGGCATTCAAATAAGGAGAAAGATATCCAAAGATTGAACAAGAAATTAAAGAAAGAATAAGGCATTCAAAGAAAGAGAAAGACATCCAAAGTATGATCAAGAACTGAAAAGAAAGAACAAGGCATTCAAATAAGGAGAAAGATATCCAAAGATTGAACAAGAAATTAAAGAAAGAATAAGGCATTCAAAGAAAGAGAAAGACATCCAAAGTATGATCAAGAAATGAAAAGAAAGAACAAGGCATTCAAATAAGGAGAAAGATATCCAAAGATTGAACAAGAAATTAAAGAAGGAATAAGGCATTCAAAGAAAGAGAAAGACATCCAAAGTATGATCAAGAACTGAAAAGAAAGAACAAGGCATTCAAATAAGGAGAAAGATATCCAACGATTGAACAAGAAATTAAAAAAAGAATAAGGCATTCAAAGAAAGAGAAAGACATCCAAAGTATGATCAAGAAATGAAAAGAAAGAACAAGGCATTCAAATAAGGAGAAAGATATCCAAAGATTGAACAAGAAATTAAAGAAGGAATAAGGCATTCAAAGAAAGAGAAAGACATCCAAAGTATGATCAAGAAATGAAAAGAAATAACAAGGCATTCAAATAAGGAGAAAGATATCCAAAGATTGAACAAGAAATTAAAGAAAGAATAAGGCATTCAAAGAAAGAGAAAGACATCCAAAGTATGATCAAGAAATGAAAAGAAAGAACAAGGCATTCAAATAAGGAGAAAGATATCCAAAGATTGAACAAGAAATTAAAGAAAGAATAAGGCATTCAAAGAAAGAGAAAGGCATCCAAAGAATGATCAAGAAATGAAAAGAAAGAACAAGGCATTCAAATAAGGAGAAAGATATCCAAAGATTGAACAAGAAATTAAAGAAGGAATAAGGCATTCAAAGAAAGAGAAAGACATCCAAGTATGATCAAGAAATGAAAAGAAAGAACAAGGCATTCAAATAAGGAGAAAGATATCCAAAGATTGAACAAGAAATTAAAGGAAGAATAAGGCATTCAAAGAAAGAGAAAGACATCCAAAGTATGATCAAGAAATTCAAAGAAAGAACAAGGCATTCAAATAAGGAGAAAGATATCCAAAGATTGAACAAGAAATTAAAGAAAGAATAAGGCATTCAAAGAAAGAGAAAGACATCCAAAGTATGATCAAGAAATGAAAAGAAAGAACAAGGCATTCAAATAAGGAGAAAGATATCCAAAGATTGAACAAGAAATTAAAGAAAGAATAAGGCATTCAAAGAAAGAGAAAGACATCCAAAGTATGATCAAGAAATGAAAAGAAAGAACAAGGCATTCAAATAAGGAGAAAGATATCCAAAGATTGAACAAGAAATTAAAGAAAGAATAAGGCATTCAAAGAAAGAGAAAGACATCCAAAGTATGATCAAGAAATTCAAAGAATGAACAAGGCATTCAAATAAGGAGAAAGATATCCAAAGATTGAACAAGAAATTAAAGAAGGAATAAGGCATTCAAAGAAAGAGAAAGACATCCAAAGAATGATCAAGAAATGAAAAGAAAGAACAAGGCATTCAAATAAGGAGAAAGATATCCAAAGATTGAACAAGAAATTAAAGAAAGAATAAGGCATTCAAAGAAAGAGAAAGACATCCAAAGAATGATCAAGAAATGAAAAGAAAGAACAAGGCATTCAAATAAGGAGAAAGATATCCAAAGATTGAACAAGTAATTAAAGAAAGAATAAGGCATTCAAAGAAAGAGAAAGACATCCAAGTATGATCAAGAAATGAAAATAAAGAACAAGGCATTCAAATAAGGAGAAAGATATCCAAAGATTGAACAAGAAATTAAAGAAAGAATAAGGCATTCAAAGAAAGAGAAAGACATCCAAAGTATGATCAAGAAATTCAAAGAAAGAACAAGGCATTCAAATAAGGAGAAAGATATCCAAAGATTGAACAAGAAATTAAAGAAAGAATAAGGCATTCAAAGAAAGAGAAAGACATCCAAAGAATGATCAAGAAATGAAAAGAAAGAACAAGGCATTCAAATAAGGAGAAAGATATCCAAAGATTGAACAAGTAATTAAAGAAAGAATAAGGCATTCAAAGAAAGAGAAAGACATCCAAGTATGATCAAGAAATGAAAATAAAGAACAAGGCATTCAAATAAGGAGAAAGATATCCAAAGATTGAACAAGAAATTAAAGAAAGAATAAGGCATTCAAAGAAAGAGAAAGACATCCAAAGTATGATCAAGAAATGAAAATAAAGAACAAGGCATTCAAATAAGGAGAAAGATATCCAAAGATTGAACAAGAAATTAAAGAAAGAATAAGGCATTCAAAGAAAGAGAAAGACATCCAAAGTATGATCAAGAAATGAAAAGAAAGAACAAGGCATTCAAATAAGGAGAAAGATATCCAAAGATTGAACAAGAAATTAAAGAAAGAATAAGGCATTCAAAGAAAGAGAAAGACATCCAAAGAATGATCAAGAAATGAAAAGAAAGAACAAGGCATTCAAATAAGGAGAAAGATATCCAAAGATTGAACAAGAAATTAAAGAAGGAATAAGGCATTCAAAGAAAGAGAAAGACATCCAAAGTATGATCAAGAAATGAAAAGAAAGAACAAGGCATTCAAATAAGGAGAAAGATATCCAAAGATTGAACAAGTAATTAAAGAAAGAATAAGGCATTCAAAGAAAGAGAAAGACATCCAAGTATGATCAAGAAATGAAAATAAAGAACAAGGCATTCAAATAAGGAGAAAGATATCCAAAGATTGAACAAGAAATTAAAGAAAGAATAAGGCATTCAAAGAAAGAGAAAGACATCCAAAGTATGATCAAGAAATGAAAAGAAAGAACAAGGCATTCAAATAAGGAGAAAGATATCCAAAGATTGAACAAGAAATTAAAGAAAGAATAAGGCATTCAAAGAAAGAGAAAGACATCCAAAGTATGATCAAGAAATGAAAAGAAAGAACAAGGCATTCAAATAAGGAGAAAGATATCCAAAGATTGAACAAGAAATTAAAGAAAGAATAAGGCATTCAAAGAAAGAGAAAGACATCCAAAGAATGATCAAGAAATGAAAAGAAAGAACAAGGCATTCAAATAAGGAGAAAGATATCCAAAGATTGAACAAGAAATTAAAGAAAGAATAAGGCATTCAAAGAAAGGGAAAGACATCCAAAGAATGATCAAGAAATGAAAAGAAAGAACAAGGCATTCAAATAAGGAGAAAGATATCCAAAGATTGAACAAGAAATTAAAGAAAGAATAAGGCATTCAAAGAAAGAGAAAGACATCCAAAGAATGATCAAGAAATGAAAAGAAAGAACAAGGCATTCAAATAAGGAGAAAGATATCCAAAGATTGAACAAGTAATTAAAGAAAGAATAAGGCATTCAAAGAAAGAGAAAGACATCCAAGTATGATCAAGAAATGAAAAGAAAGAACAAGGCATTCAAATAAGGAGAAAGATATCCAAAGATTGAACAAGAAATTAAAGAAAGAATAAGGCATTCAAAGAAAGAGAAAGACATCCAAAGAATGATCAAGAAATGAAAAGAAAGAACAAGGCATTCAAATAAGGAGAAAGATATCCAAAGATTGAACAAGTAATTAAAGAAAGAATAAGGCATTCAAAGAAAGAGAAAGACATCCAAGTATGATCAAGAAATGAAAAGAAAGAACAAGGCATTCAAATAAGGAGAAAGATATCCAAAGATTGAACAAGAAATTAAAGAAAGAATAAGGCATTCAAAGAAAGAGAAAGACATCCAAAGTATGATCAAGAAATTCAAAGAATGAACAAGGCATTCAAATAAGGAGAAAGATATCCAAAGATTGAACAAGAAATTAAAGAAAGAATAAGGCATTCAAAGAAAGAGAAAGACATCCAAAGTATGATCAAGAAATTCAAAGAAAGAACAAGGCATTCAAATAAGGAGAAAGATATCCAAAGATTGAACAAGAAATTAAAGAAGGAATAAGGCATTCAAAGAAAGAGAAAGACATCCAAAGTATGATCAAGAAATGAAAATAAAGAACAAGGCATTCAAATAAGGAGAAAGATATCCAAAGATTGAACAAGAAATTAAAGAAAGAATAAGGCATTCAAAGAAAGAGAAAGACATCCAAAGTATGATCAAGAAATGAAAATAAAGAACAAGGCATTCAAATAAGGAGAAAGATATCCAAAGATTGAACAAGAAATTAAAGAAAGAATAAGGCATTCAAAGAAAGAGAAAGACATCCAAAGTATGATCAAGAAATGAAAAGAAAGGACAAGGCATTCAAATAAGGAGAATGATATCCAAAGATTGAACAAGAAATTAAAGAAAGAATAAGGCATTCAAAGAAAGAGAAAGACATCCAAAGTATGATCAAGAAATGAAAAGAAATAACAAGGCATTCAAATAAGGAGAAAGATATCCAAAGATTGAACAAGAAATTAAAGAAAGAATAAGGCATTCAAAGAAAGAGAAAGACATCCAAAGTATGATCAAGAAATGAAAAGAAAGAACAAGGCATTCAAATAAGGAGAAAGATATCCAAAGATTGAACAAGAAATTAAAGAAAGAATAAGGCATTCAAAGAAAGAGAAAGACATCCAAAGTATGATCAAGAAATGAAAATAAAGAACAAGGCATTCAAATAAGGAGAAAGATATCCAAAGATTGAACAAGAAATTAAAGAAGGAATAAGGCATTCAAAGAAAGAGAAAGACATCCAAAGTATGATCAAGAAATGAAAAGAAAGGACAAGGCATTCAAATAAGGAGAATGATATCCAAAGATTGAACAAGAAATTAAAGAAAGAATAAGGCATTCAAAGAAAGAGAAAGACATCCAAAGTATGATCAAGAAATGAAAAGAAATAACAAGGCATTCAAATAAGGAGAAAGATATCCAAAGATTGAACAAGAAATTAAAGAAAGAATAAGGCATTCAAAGAAAGAGAAAGACATCCAAAGTATGATCAAGAAATGAAAAGAAAGAACAAGGCATTCAAATAAGGAGAAAGATATCCAAAGATTGAACAAGAAATTAAAGAAAGAATAAGGCATTCAAAGAAAGAGAAAGACATCCAAAGTATGATCAAGAAATGAAAAGAAAGGACAAGGCATTCAAATAAGGAGAATGATATCCAAAGATTGAACAAGAAATTAAAGAAAGAATAAGGCATTCAAAGAAAGAGAAAGACATCCAAAGTATGATCAAGAAATGAAAAGAAATAACAAGGCATTCAAATAAGGAGAAAGATATCCAAAGATTGAACAAGAAATTAAAGAAAGAATAAGGCATTCAAAGAAAGAGAAAGACATCCAAAGTATGATCAAGAAATGAAAAGAAAGAACAAGGCATTCAAATAAGGAGAAAGATATCCAAAGATTGAACAAGAAATTAAAGAAAGAATAAGGCATTCAAAGAAAGAGAAAGACATCCAAAGTATGATCAAGAAATGAAAAGAAAGAACAAGGCATTCAAATAAGGAGAAAGATATCCAAAGATTGAACAAGAAATTAAAGAAAGAATAAGGCATTCAAAGAAAGAGAAAGACATCCAAAGTATGATCAAGAAATGAAAAGAAAGAACAAGGCATTCAAATAAGGAGAAAGATATCCAAAGATTGAACAAGAAATTAAAGAAAGAATAAGGCATTCAAAGAAAGAGAAAGACATCCAAAGTATGATCAAGAAATGAAAAGAAAGAACAAGGCATTCAAATAAGGAGAAAGATATCCAAAGATTGAACAAGAAATTAAAGAAAGAATAAGGCATTCAAAGAAAGAGAAAGACATCCAAAGTATGATCAAGAAATGAAAGGAAAGAACAAGGCATTCAAATAAGGAGAAAGATATCCAAAGATTGAACAAGAAATTAAAGAAAGAATAAGGCATTCAAAGAAAGAGAAAGACATCCAAAGTATGATCAAGAAATGAAAGGAAAGAACAAGGCATTCAAATAAGGAGAAAGATATCCAAAGATTGAACAAGAAATTAAAGAAAGAATAAGGCATTCAAAGAAAGAGAAAGACATCCAAAGTATGATCAAGAAATGAAAAGAAAGAACAAGGCATTCAAATAAGGAGAAAGATATCCAAAGATTGAACAAGAAATTAAAGAAAGAATAAGGCATTCAAAGAAAGAGAAAGACATCCAAAGTATGATCAAGAAATGAAAAGAAAGAACAAGGCATTCAAATAAGGAGAAAGATATCCAAAGATTGAACAAGAAATTAAAGAAAGAATAAGGCATTCAAAGAAAGAGAAAGACATCCAAAGTATGATCAAGAAATGAAAAGAAAGAACAAGGCATTCAAATAAGGAGAAAGATATCCAAAGATTGAACAAGAAATTAAAGAAAGAATAAGGCATTCAAAGAAAGAGAAAGACATCCAAAGTATGATCAAGAAATGAAAGGAAAGAACAAGGCATTCAAATAAGGAGAAAGATATCCAAAGATTGAACAAGAAATTAAAGAAAGAATAAGGCATTCAAAGAAAGAGAAAGACATCCAAAGTATGATCAAGAAATGAAAAGAAAGAACAAGGCATTCAAATAAGGAGAAAGATATCCAAAGATTGAACAAGAAATTAAAGAAAGAATAAGGCATTCAAAGAAAGAGAAAGACATCCAAAGTATGATCAAGAAATGAAAAGAAAGAACAAGGCATTCAAATAAGTAGAAAGATATCCAAAGATTGAACAAGAAATTAAAGAAAGAATAAGGCATTCAAAGAAAGAGAAAGACATCCAAAGTATGATCAAGAAATGAAAAGAAAGAACAAGGCATTCAAATAAGGAGAAAGATATCCAAAGATTGAACAAGAAATTAAAGAAAGAATAAGGCATTCAAAGAAAGAGAAAGACATCCAAAGTATGATCAAGAAATGAAAAGAAAGAACAAGGCATTCAAATAAGGAGAAAGATATCCAAAGATTGAACAAGAAATTAAAGAAAGAATAAGGCATTCAAAGAAAGAGAAAGACATCCAAAGAATGATCAAGAAATGAAAAGAAAGAACAAGGCATTCAAATAAGGAGAAAGATATCCAAAGATTGAACAAGAAATTAAAGAAAGAATAAGGCATTCAAAGAAAGAGAAAGACATCCAAAGTATGATCAATAAATGAAAAGAAAGAACAAGGCATTCAAATAAGGAGAAAGATATCCAAAGATTGAACAAGAAATTAAAGAAAGAATAAGGCATTCAAAGAAAGAGAAAGACATCCAAAGTATGATCAAGAACTGAAAAGAAAGAACAAGGCATTCAAATAAGGAGAAAGATATCCAAAGATTGAACAAGAAATTAAAGAAAGAATAAGGCATTCAAAGAAAGAGAAAGACATCCAAAGTATGATCAAGAAATGAAAAGAAAGAACAAGGCATTCAAATAAGGAGAAAGATATCCAACGATTGAACAAGAAATTAAAAAAAGAATAAGGCATTCAAAGAAAGAGAAAGACATCCAAAGTCTGATCAAGAAATGAAAAGAAAGAACAAGGCATTCAAATAAGGAGAAAGATATCCAAAGATTGAACAAGAAATTAAAGAAAGAATAAGGCATTAAAGAAAGAGAAAGACATCCAAAGTATGATCAAGAAATGAAAAGAAAGAACAAGGCATTCAAATAAGGAGAAAGATATCCAAAGATTGAACAAGAAATTAAAGAAAGAATAAGGCATTCAAAGAAAGAGAAAGACATCCAAAGTATGATCAAGAAATTCAAAGAATGAACAAGGCATTCAAATAAGGAGAAAGATATCCAAAGATTGAACAAGAAATTAAAGAAGGAATAAGGCATTCAAAGAAAGAGAAAGACATCCAAGTATGATCAAGAAATGAAAAGAAAGAACAAGGCATTCAAATAAGGAGAAAGATATCAAAAGATTGAACAAGAAATTAAAGAAAGAATAAGGCATTCAAAGAAAGAGAAAGACATCCAAAGTATGATCAAGAAATGAAAAGAAAGAACAAGGCATTCAAATAAGGAGAAAGATATCCAAAGATTGAACAAGAAATTAAAGAAAGAATAAGGCATTCAAAGAAAGAGAAAGACATCCAAAGTATGATCAAGAAATGAAAAGAAAGAACAAGGCATTCAAATAAGGAGAAAGATATCCAAAGATTGAACAAGAAATTAAAGAAAGAATAAGGCATTCAAAGAAAGAGAAAGACATCCAAAGTATGATCAAGAAATGAAAAGAAAGAACAAGGCATTCAAATAAGGAGAAAGATATCCAAAGATTGAACAAGAAATTAAAGAAAGAATAAGGCATTCAAAGAAAGAGAAAGACATCCAAAGTATGATCAAGAAATTCAAAGAAGGAACAAGGCATTCAAATAAGGAGAAAGATATCCAAAGATTGAACAAGAAATTAAAGAAGGAATAAGGCATTCAAAGAAAGAGAAAGACATCCAAAGTATGATCAAGAAATGAAAAGAAAGAACAAGGCATTAAAATAAGGAGAAAGATATCCAAAGATTGAACAAGAAATTAAAGAAAGAATAAGGCATTCAAAGAAAGAGAAAGACATCCAAAGTATGATCAAGAAATGAAAAGAAAGAACAAGGCATTCAAATAAGGAGAAAGATATCCAAAGATTGAACAAGAAATTAAAGAAAGAATAAGGCATTCAAAGAAAGAGAAAGACATCCAAAGTATGATCAAGAAATGAAAAGAAAGAACAAGGCATTCAAATAAGGAGAAAGATATCCAAAGATTGAACAAGAAATTAAAGAAAGAATAAGGCATTCAAAGAAAGAGAAAGACATCCAAAGTATGATCAAGAAATTCAAAGAATGAACAAGGCATTCAAATAAGGAGAAAGATATCCAAAGTTTGAACAAGAAATTAAAGAAAGAATAAGGCATTCAAAGAAAGAGAAAGACATCCAAAGTATGATGAACAAATTCAAAGAAAGAACAAGGCATTCAAATAAGGAGAAAGATATCCAAAGAATGATCAAGAAATTCAATGAAAGAAGCAGGTATTCAAAGAAAAAGAATGACACCCAAAGAATGATCAAGAAATTCCATGAAAGAAGAAGACATTCAAAGAAAAAGAAAGACATCCAAAGAATGATTAAAAAAATCTATGAAAGAAGAAGGTATTCAAAGAAAAAGAATGACATCCAAAGAATGATCAAGAAATTCCATGAAAGAAGAAGACATTCAAAGAAAAAGAAAGACATCCAAAGAATGATTAAAAAAATCTAGGAAAGAAGCAGGCATTCAAAGAAAAAGAATGACATCCAAAGAATAATCAAGAAATTCCATGAAAGAAGAAGACATTCAAAGAAAAAGAAAGACATCCAAAGAATGATTACAAAAAATCTATGAAACAAGAAGGTATTCAAAGAAAAAGAATGACATCCAAAGAATGATCAAGAAAGTAAAAGGAAGAACAAGGCATTCAAATAAGGAGAAAGATATCCAAAGGATGATCAAGAAATTCAATGAAAGAAGAAGGCATTCAAAGAAAAAGAATGACATCCAAAGAATGATCAAGAAATTCAATGAAAGAAGCAGGCATTCAAAGAAAAAGAATGACATCCAAAGAATGATCAAGAAATTCCATGAAAGAAGCAGGCATTCAAAGAAAAAGAAAGATATCCAAAGTATGATTAAAAAAATCTATGAAAGAAGCAGGCATTCAAAGAAAAAGAATGACATCCAAAGAATGATCAAGAAATTCCATGAAAGAAGAAGACATTCAAAGAAAAAGAAAGACATCCAAAGAATGATTAAAAAAATCTATGAAAGAAGAAGGTATTCAAAGAAAACGAATGACATCCAAAGAATGATCAAGAAATTAAAAGAAAGAATAAGGTATTCAAAGAAAGAGAAAGACATCCAAAGTATGATCAAGAAATGAAAAGAAAGAACAAGGCATTCAAATAAGGAGAAAGATATCCAAAGATTGAATAAGAAATTAAAGAAAGAATAAGGCATTCAAAGAAAGAGAAAGACATCCAAAGTATGATCAAGAAATGAAAAGAAAGAACAAGGCATTCAAATAAGGAGAAAGATATCCAAAGATTGAACAAGAAATTAAAGAAGGAATAAGGCATTCAAAGAAAGAGAAAGACATCCAAAGTATGATCAAGAAATGAAAAGAAAGAACAAGGCATTCAAATAAGGAGAAAGATATCCAAAGATTGAACAAGAAATTAAAGAAAGAATAAGGCATTCAAAGAAAGAGAAAGACATCCAAAGTATGATCAAGAAATGAAAAGAAAGAACAAGGCATTCAAATAAGGAGAAAGATATCCAAAGATTGAACAAAAAATTAAAGAAAGAATAAGGCATTCAAAGAAAGAGAAAGACATCCAAAGTATGATCAAGAAATGAAAAGAAAGAACAAGGCCTTCAAATAAGGAGAAAGATATCCAAAGATTGAACAAGAAATTAAAGAAGGAATAAGGCATTCAAAGAAAGAGAAAGACATCCAAAGTATGATCAAGAAATGAAAAAAAAGAACAAGGCATTCAAAAAGGAGAAAGATATCCAAAGATTGAACAAGAAATTAAAGAAAGAATAAGGCATTCAAAGAAAGAGAAAGACATCCAAAGTATGATCAAGAAATGAAAAGAAAGAACAAGGCATTCAAATAAGGAGAAAGATATCCAAAGATTGAACAAGAAATTAAAGAAAGAATAAGGCATTCAAAGAAAGAGAAAGACATCCAAAGCATGATCAAGAAATTCAAAGAATGAACAAGGCATTCAAATAAGGAGAAAGATATCCAATGATTGAACAAGAAAATAAAGAAGGAATAAGGCATTCAAAGAAAGAGAAAGACATCCAAAGTATGATCAAGAAATGAAAAGAAAGAACAAGGCATTCAAATAAGGAGAAAGATATCCAAAGATTGAACAAGAAATTAAAGAAAGAATAAGGCATTCAAAGAAAGAGAAAGACATCCAAAGTATGATCAAGAAATGAAAAGAAAGAACAAGGCATTCAAATAAGGAGAAAGATATCCAAAGATTGAACAAGAAATTAAAGAAAGAATAAGGCATTCAAAGAAAGAGGAAGACATCCTAAGTATGATCAAGAAATTCAAAGAATGAACAAGGCATTCAAATAAGGAGAAAGATATCCAAAGATTGAACAAGAAATTAAAGAAAGAATAAGGCATTCAAAGAAAGAGAAAGACATCCAAAGTATGATCAAGAAATGAAAAGAAAGAACAAGGCATTCAAATAAGGAGAAAGATATCCAAAGATTGAACAAGAAATTAAAGAAGGAATAAGGCATTCAAAGAAAGAGAAAGACATCCAAAGTATGATCAAGAAATGAAAAGAAAGAACAAGGCATTCAAATAAGGAGAAAGATATCCAAAGAATGATCAAGAAATTCAATGAAAGAAGCAGGCATTCAAAGAAAAAGAATGACATCCAAAGAATGATTAAAAAAATCTAGGAAAGAAGCAGGCATTCAAAGAAAAAGAATGACATCCAAAGAATAATCAACAAATTCCATGAAAGAAGAAGACATTCAAAGAAAAAGAAAGACATCCAAAGAATGATTACAAAAAATCTATGAAACAAGAAGGTATTCAAAGAAAAAGAATGACATCCAAAGAATGATCAAGAAATTAAAAGTAAGAACAAGGCATTCAAATAAGGAGAAAGATATCCAAAGGATGATCAAGAAATTCAATGAAAGAAGAAGGCATTCAAAGAAAAAGAAAGACCTCCAAAGAATGATGAAGAAATTCAATGAAAGAAGAAGGCATTCAAAGAAAAAGAATGACATCCAAAGAATGATCAAGAAATTCAATGAAAGAAGCAGGCATTCAAAGAAAAAGAATGACATCCAAAGAATGATCAAGAAATTCCATGAAAGAAGAAGACATTCAAAAGAAAGAAAGACATCCAAAGAATGATTAAAAAAATCTATGAAAGAAGAAGGTATTCAAAGAAAAAGAATGACATCCAAAGAAGGATCAAGAAATTCCATGAAAGAAGAAGACATTCAAAGAAAAAGAAAGACATCCAAAGAATGATTAAAAAAATCTATGAAAGAAGCAGGCATTCAAAGAAAAAGAATGACATCCAAAGAATGATCAAGAAATTAAAAGTAAGAACAAGGCATTCAAAGAAGGAGAAAGATCTCCAAAGAATGATCAAGAAATTCAATGAAAGAAGAAGACATCCAAAGAAAAAGAAAGACATCCAAAGAATGATGAAGATATTCAATGAAAGAAGAAGGCATTCAACGAAAAAGAAAGACATCCAAAGAATGATCAAGAAATTCAATGAAAGAAGCAGGTATTCAAAGAAAAAGAATGACATCCAAAGAATGATCAAGAAATTCCATGAAAGAAGAAGATATTCAAAGAAAAAGAAAGACATCCAAAGAATGATGAAGATATTCAATGAAAGAAGAAGGCATTCAACGAAAAAGAATGACATCCAAAGAATGATCAAGAAATTCCATGAAAGAAGAAGACATTCAAAGAAAAAGAAAGACATCCAAAGAATGATTAAAAAAATCTATGAAAGAAGAAGGTATTCAAAGAAAAAGAATGACATCCAAAGAATGATCAAGAAATTAAAAGTAAGAACAAGGCATTCAAAGAAGGAGAAAGATATCCAAGGAATGATCAAGAAATTCAATGAAAGAAGAAGGCATTCAAAGAGAAAGAAAGACATCCGAAGAATGATGAAGAAATTCAATGAAAGAAGAAGGCATTCAAAGAAAAAGAATGACATCCAAAGAATGATCAAGAAATTCAATGAAAGAAGCAGGCATTCAAAGAAAAAGAATGACATCCAAAGAATGATCAAGAAATACCATGAAAGAAGAAGACATACAAAGAAAAAGAAAGACATCCAAAGAATGATTGAAAAAAATCTATGAAAGAAGAAGGTATTCAAAGAAAAAGAATGACATCCAAAGAATGATCAAGAAATTCCATGAAAGAAGAAGACATTCAAAGAAAAAGAAAGACATCCAAAAAATGATTAAAAAAATCTATGAAAGAAGCAGGCATTCAAAGAAAAAGAATGACATCCAAAGAATGATCAAGAAATTCCAAAATCTATGAAAGAAGAAGACATTCAAAGAAAAAGAAAGACATCCAAAGAATGATTAAAAAAATCTATGAAAGAAGAAGGTATTCAAAGAAAAAGAATGACATCCAAAGAATGATCAAGAAATTCCAAAATCTATGAAAGAAGAAGACATTCAAAGAAAAAGAAAGACATCCAAAGAATGATTAAAAAAATCTATGAAAGAAGGAGGTATTCAAGGAAAACGAATGACATCCAAAGAATGATCAAGAAATTAAAAGTAAGAACAAGGCATTCAAAGAAGGAGCAAGATATCCAAGGAATGATCAAGAAATTCAATGAAAGAAGCAGGCATTCAAAGAAAAAGAATGACATCCAAAGAATGATCAAGAAATTCAATGAAAGAAGCAGGCATTCAAAGAAAAAGAATGACATCCAAAGAATGATCAAGAAATTCCATGAAAGATGAAGACATTCAAAGAAAAAGAAAGACATCCAAAGAATGATCAAGAAATTCCATTAAAGAAGAAGGCATTCAAAGAAAAAGAATGACATCCAAAGAATGATCAAGAAATTAAAAGTAAGAACAAGGCATTCAAAGAAGGAGAAAGATATCCAAAGAATGATCAAGAAATTCAATGAAAGAAGAAGACATTCAAAGAAAAAGAAAGACATCCAAAGAATGATGAAGATATTCAATGAAAGAAGAAGGCATTCAACGAAAAAGAATGACATCCAAAGAATGATCAAGAAATTCCATTAAAGAAGAAGGCATTCAAAGAAAAAGAAAGACATCCAAAGAATGATTAAAAAAATCTATGAAAGAAGAAGGTATTCAAAGAAAAGGAATGACATCCAAAGAATGATCAAGAAATTAAAAGTAAGAACAAGGCATTCAAAGAAGGAGAAAGATATCCAAAGGATGATCAAGAAATTCAATGAAAGAAGAAGTCATTCAAAGAAAAAGAAAGACATCCAAAGAATGATGAAGAAATTCAATGAAAGAAGAAGGCATTCAAAGAAAAAGAATGACATCCAAAGAATGATCAAGAAATTCAATGAAAGAAGCAGGCATTCAAAGAAAAAGAATGACATCCAAAGAATGATCAAGAAATTCCATGAAAGAAGAAGACATTCAAAGAAAAAGAAAGACATCCAAAGAATGATCAAGAAATTCCATTAAACAAGAAGGCATTCAAAGAAAAAGAATGACATCCAAAGAATGATCAAGAAATTAAAAGTAAGAAAAGGCATTCAAAGAAGGAGAAAGATATCCAAAGAATGATCAAGAAATTCAATGAAAGAAGAAGACATTCAAAGAAAAAGAAAGACATCCAAAGAATGATGAAGATATTCAATGAAAGAAGAAGGCATTCAACGAAAAAGAATGACATCCAAAGAATGATCAAGAAATTCAATGAAAGAAGAAGACATTCAAAGAAAAAGAATGACATCCAAAGAATGATCAAGAAATTCCATGAAAGAAGAAGACATTCAAAGAAAAAGAAAGACATCCAAAGAATGATTAAAAAAATCTATGACAGAAGAAGGTATTCAAAGAAAAAGAATGACATCCAAAGAATGATCAAGAAATTAAAAGTAAGTACAAGGCATTCAAAGAAGGAGAAAGATATCCAATGGATGATCAAGAAATTCAATGAAAGAAGAAGGCATTCAAAGAAAAAGAATGACAACCAAAGAATGATCAAGAAATTCAATGAAAGAAGAAGGCATTCAAAGAAAGAGAAAGACATCCAAAGGATGATCAAAACATAAATACAAAGAACAAAGCATTCAAACAAAGAGAATGACATCCAAAGAATGATCAAGAAATTCAATGAAAGAAGAAGGCATTCAAAGAAAAAGAATGACATCCAAAGAATGAATCAAGAAATTCAATGAAAGAAGAAGACATTCAAACAAAAAGAAAGACATCCAAAGAATGATCAAGAAATTCCATGAAAGAAGAAGACATTCAAAGAAAAAGAATGACATCCAAAGAATGATCAAGAAATTCCATGAAACAAGAAGGCATTCAAAGAAAAAGAAAGACATCCAAAGAATGATCAAGAAATTCCATGAAAGTAGAATGCATTCAAAGAAAAAGAAAGACATCCAAAGAATGATCAAGAAATTCCATGAAAGAAGAAGGTATTCAAAGAAAAAGAAAGACATCCAAAGAATGATCAAGAAATTCCATGAAAGAAGAAGGTATTGAAAGAAAAAGGAAGACATCTAAAGAATGATCAAGAAATTCCATGAAAGAAGAAGGTATTCAAAGAAAAAGGAAGACATCCAAAGAATGATCAAGAAATTCCATGAAAGAAGAAGGCATTCAAAGAAAAAGAAAGACATCGAAAGAATGATCAAGAAATTCCATGAAAGAAGAAGGCATTCAAAGAAAAAGAATGACATCCAATGAATGATCAAGAAATTCAATGAAAGAAGAAGGTATTCAAAGAAAAAGAATGACATCCAATGAATGATCAAGAAATTCCATGAAAGAAGAAGGCATTCAAAGAAAAAGAATGACATCCAATGAATGATCAAGAAATTCCATGAAAGAAGAAGGCATTCAAAGTAAAAGAAAGACATCCAAAGAATGATAAAGAAATTCCATGAAAGAAGAAGGTATTCAAAGAAAAAGAAAGACATCCAAAGAATGATCAAGAAATTCCATGAAAGAAGAAGGTATTGAAAGAAAAAGGAAGACATCTAAAGAATGATCAAGAAATTCCATGAAAGAAGAAGGTATTCAAAGAAAAAGGAAGGCATCCAAAGAATGATCAAGAAATTCCATGAAAGAAGAAGGCATTCAAAGAAAAAGAAAGACATCGAAAGAATGATCAAGAAATTCCATGAAAGAAGAAGGCATTCAAAGAAAAAGAAAGACATCGAAAGAATGATCAAGAAATTCCATGAAAGAAGAAGGCATTCAAAGAAAAAGAATGACATCCAATGAATGATCAAGAAATTCAATGAAAGAAGAAGGTATTCAAAGAAAAAGAATGACATCCAATGAATGATCAAGAAATTCCATGAAAGAAGAAGGCATTCAAAGAAAAAGAATGACATCCAATGAATGATCAAGAAATTCCATGAAAGAAGAAGGCATTCAAAGTAAAAGAAAGACATCCAAAGAATGATCAAGAAATTCCATGAAAGAAGAAGGTATTCAAAGAAAAAGAAAGACATCCAAAGAATGATCAAGAAATTCCATGAAAGAAGAAGGTATTGAAAGAAAAAGGAAGACATCTAAAGAATGATCAAGAAATTCCATGAAAGAAGAAGGTATTCAAAGAAAAAGGAAGGCATCCAAAGAATGATCAAGAAATTCCATGAAAGAAGAAGGCATTCAAAGAAAAAGAAAGACATCGAAAGAATGATCAAGAAATTCCATGAAAGAAGAAGGCATTCAAAGAAAAAGAAAGACATACAAAGAATGATCAAGAAATTCCATGAAAGAAGAAGGTATTCAAAGAAAAAGAAAGATATCCAATGAATGATCAAGAAATTCCATGAAAGAAGAAGGCATTCAAAGAAAAAAACAGATATCCAAAGAATGATCAAGAAATTCCATGAAAGAAGAAGGCATTCAAAGAAAAAGAAAGACATCCAAAGAATGATCAAGAAATTCCATGAAGGAAGAAGGTATTCAAAGAAAAAGGAAGACATCCAAAGAATGATCAAGAAATTCCATGAAAGAAGAAGGCATTCAAAGAAAAAGAAAGACATCCAAAGAATGATCAAGAAATTCCATGAAAGAAGAAGGCATTCAAAGAAAAAGAAAGACATCCAAAGAATGATCAAGAAATTCCATGAAAGAAGAAGGCATTCAAAGAAAAAGAATGACATCCAAAGAATGATCAAGAAATTCCATGTAAGAAGAAGGCATTCAAAGAAAAAGAAAGACATCCCAAGAATGATAAAGAAATTCCATGAAAGAAGAAGGCATTCAAAGAAAAAGAATGACATCCAATGAATGATCAAGAAATTCCATGAAAGAAGAAGGCATTCAAAGAAAAAGAATGACATCCAATGAATGATCAAGAAATTCCATGAAAGAAGAAGGCATTCAAAGAAAAAGAATGACATCCAATGAATGATCAAGAAATTCCATGAAAGAAGAAGGCATTCAAAGAAAAAGAAAGACATCCAAAGAATGATCAAGAAATTCCATGAAAGAAGAATGCATTCAAAGAAAAAGAAAGACATCCAAAGAATGATCAAGAAATTCCATGAAAGAAGAAGGTATTCAAAGAAAAAGAAAGACATCCAAAGAATGATCAAGAAATTCCATGAAGGAAGAAGGTATTCAAAGAAAAATGAAGACATGCAAAGAATGATCAAGAAATTCCATGAAAGAAGAAGGCATTCAAAGAAAAAGAAAGACATCCAAAGAATGATCAAGAAATTCCATGAAGGAAGAAGGTATTCAAAGAAAAAGGAAGACATCCAAAGAATGATCAAGAAATTCCATGAAAGAAGAAGGCATTCAAAGAAAAAGAAAGACATCCAAAGAATGATCAAGAAATTCCATGAAAGAAGAAGGCATTCAAAGAAAAAGAAAGACATCCAAAGAATGATCAAGAAATTCCATGAAAGAAGAAGGCATTCAAAGAAAAAGAATGACATCCAAAGAATGATCAAGAAATTCCATGTAAGAAGAAGGCATTCAAAGAAAAAGAAAGACATCCCAAGAATGATAAAGAAATTCCATGAAAGAAGAAGGCATTCAAAGAAAAAGAATGACATCCAATGAATGATCAAGAAATTCCATGAAAGAAGAAGGCATTCAAAGAAAAAGAATGACATCCAATGAATGATCAAGAAATTCCATGAAAGAAGAAGGCATTCAAAGAAAAAGAATGACATCCAATGAATGATCAAGAAATTCCATGAAAGAAGAAGGCATTCAAAGAAAAAGAAAGACATCCAAAGAATGATCAAGAAATTCCATGAAAGAAGAATGCATTCAAAGAAAAAGAAAGACATCCAAAGAATGATCAAGAAATTCCATGAAAGAAGAAGGTATTCAAAGAAAAAGAAAGACATCCAAAGAATGATCAAGAAATTCCATGAAGGAAGAAGGTATTCAAAGAAAAATGAAGACATGCAAAGAATGATCAAGAAATTCCATGAAAGAAGAAGGCATTCAAAGAAAAAGAAAGACATCCAAAGAATGATCAAGAAATTCCATGAAGGAAGAAGTTATTCAAAGAAAAAGGAAGACATGCAAAGAATGATCAAGAAATTCCATGAAAGAAGAATGCATTCAAAGAAAAAGAAAGACATCCAAAGAATGATCAAGAAATTCCATGAAAGAAGAAGGCATTCAAAGAAAAAGAAAGACATCCAAAGAATGATCAAGAAATTCCATGAAAGAAGAAGGCATTCAAAGAAAAAGAATGACATCCAAAGAATGATCAAGAAATTCCATGAAAGAAGAAGGCATTCAAAGAAAAAGAAAGGCGTCCCAAGAATGATCAAGAAATTCCATGAAAGAAGAAGACATTCAAAGAAAAAGAATGACATCCAATGAATGATCAAGAAATTCCATGAAAGAAGAAGGCATTCAAAGAAAAAGAATGACATCCAATGAATGATCAAGAAATTCCATGAAAGAAGAAGGCATTCAAAGAAAAAGACAGACATCCAAAGAATGATCAAGAAATTCCATGAAAGAAGAAGCCATTCAAAGAAAAAGAAAGACATCCAATGAATGATCAATAAATTCCATGAAAGAAGAAGGCATTCAAAGAAAAAGAAAGACATCCCAAGAATGATCAAGAAATTCCATGAAAGAAGAAGGCATTCAAAGAAAAAGAATGACATCCAATGAATGATCAAGAAATTCCATGAAAGAAGAAGGCATTCAAAGAAAAAAACAGACATCCAAAGAATGATCAAGAAATTCCATGAAAAAAGAAGGCATTCGAAGTAAAAGAATGACATCCAAAGAATGATCAAGAAATTCCATGAAAGAAGAAGGCATTCAAAGATAAAGAAAGACATCCAATGAATGATCAAGAAATTCCATGAAAGAAGAAGGCATTCAAAGTAAAAGACAGACATCCAAAGAATGATCAAGAAATTCCATGAAAAAAGAAGGCATTCAAAGAAAAAGAATGACATCCAAAGTATGATCAAGAAATTCCATGAAAGAAGAAGACATTGAAAGAAAAAGAAAGACATCCAAAGAATGATCAGGAAATTCCATGAAAGAAGAAGACATTCAAAGAAAAAGAAAGACATGCAAAGAATGATCATGAAATTCCATGAAAGAAGAAGGCATTCAAAGAAAAAGAAAGACATCAAAAGAATGATCAAGAAATTCCATGAAGGAAGAAGGTATTCAAAGAAAAAGGAAGACATGCAAAGAATGATCAAGAAATTCCATGAAAGAAGAAGGCATTCAAAGAAAAAGAAAGACATCCAAAGAATGATCAAGAAATTCCATGAAAGAAGAAGGCATTCAAAGAAAAAGAAAGACATCCAAAGAATGATCAAGAAATTCCATGAAAGAAGAAGACATTAAAAGAAAAAGAATGACATCCAATGAATGATCAAGACATTCCATGAAAGAAGAAGGCATTCAAAGAAAAAGAATGACATCCAATGAATGATCAAGAAATTCCATGAAAGAAGAAGGCATTCAAAGAAAAAGACAGACATCCAAAGAATGATCAAGAAATTCCATGAAAGAAGAAGGCATTCAAAGAAAAAGAAAGACATCCAAAGAATGATCAAGAAATTCCATGAAAGAAGAATGCATTCAAAGAAAAAGAAAGACATCCAAAGAATGATCAAGAAATTCCATGAAAGAAGAAGTTATTCAAAGAAAAAGAAAGACATCCAAAGAATGATCAAGAAATTCCATGAGAGAAGAAGGTATTGAAAGAAAAAGGAAGACATCTAAAGAATGATCAAAAAATTCCATGAAAGAAGAAGGTATTGAAAGAAAAAGGAAGACATCCAAAGAATGATCAAGAAATTCCATGAAAGAAGAAGGCATTCAAAGAAAAAGAAAGACATCGAAAGAATGATCAAGAAATTCCATGAAAGAAGAAGGCATTCAAAGAAAAAGAAAGACATCCAAAGAATGATCAAGAAATTCCATGAAAGAAGAAGGTATTCAAAGAAAAAGAAAGACATCCAATGAATGATCAAGAAATTCCATGAAAGAAGAAGGCATTCAAAGAAAAAGAAAGACATCCCAAGAATGATCAAGAAATTCCATGAAAGAAGAAGGCATTCAAAGAAAAAGAATGACATCCAATGAATGATCAAGAAATTCCATGAAAGAAGAAGACATTGAAAGAAAAAGAAAGACATCCAAAGAATGATCAGGAAATTCCATGAAAGAAGAAGACATTCAAAGAAAAAGAAAGACATCCAAAGAATGATCAAGAAATTCCATGAAAGAAGAAGGCATTCAAAGAAAAAGAAAGACATCCAGAGAATGATCAAGAAATTCCATGAAAGAAGAAGGCATTCAAAGAAAAAGAATGACATCCAATGAATGATCAAGAAATTCCATGAAAGAAGAAGGCATTCAAAGAAAAAGAAAGACATCCAAAGAATGATCAAGAAATTCCTTGAAAGAAGAAGGTATTCAAAGAAAAAGAAAGACATCCAAAGAATGATCAAGAAATTCCATGATAGAAGAAGGCATTCAAAGAAAAAGAAAGACATCCAAAGAATGATGAAGAAATTCCATGAAAGAAGAAGACATTGAAAGAAAAAGAAAGACATCCAAAGAATGATCAGGAAATTCCATGAAAGAAGAAGACATTCAAAGAAAAAGAAAGACATCCAAAGAATGATCAAGAAATTCCATGAAAGAAGAAGGCATTCAAAGAAAAAGAAAGACATCCAAAGAATGATCAAGAAATTCCATGAAAGAAGAAGGCATTCAAAGAAAAAGAATGACATCCAATGAATGATCAAGAAATTCCATGAAAGAAGAAGGCATTCAAAGAAAAAGAAAGACATCCAAAGAATGATCAAGAAATTCCATGAAAGAAGAAGGCATTCAAAGAAAAAGAAAGACATCCAAAGAATGATCAAGAAATTCCATGAAAGAAGAATGCATTCAAAGAAAAAGAAAGACATCCAAAGAATGATCAAGAAATTCCATGAAAGAAGAAGTTATTCAAAGAAAAAGAAAGACATCCAAAGAATGATCAAGAAATTCCATGAGAGAAGAAGGTATTGAAAGAAAAAGGAAGACATCTAAAGAATGATCAAAAAATTCCATGAAAGAAGAAGGTATTGAAAGAAAAAGGAAGACATCCAAAGAATGATCAAGAAATTCCATGAAAGAAGAAGGCATTCAAAGAAAAAGAAAGACATCGAAAGAATGATCAAGAAATTCCATGAAAGAAGAAGGCATTCAAAGAAAAAGAAAGACATCCAAAGAATGATCAAGAAATTCCATGAAAGAAGAAGGTATTCAAAGAAAAAGAAAGACATCCAATGAATGATCAAGAAATTCCATGAAAGAAGAAGGCATTCAAAGAAAAAGAAAGACATCCCAAGAATGATCAAGAAATTCCATGAAAGAAGAAGGCATTCAAAGAAAAAGAATGACATCCAATGAATGATCAAGAAATTCCATGAAAGAAGAAGACATTGAAAGAAAAAGAAAGACATCCAAAGAATGATCAGGAAATTCCATGAAAGAAGAAGACATTCAAAGAAAAAGAAAGACATCCAAAGAATGATCAAGAAATTCCATGAAAGAAGAAGGCATTCAAAGAAAAAGAAAGACATCCAGAGAATGATCAAGAAATTCCATGAAAGAAGAAGGCATTCAAAGAAAAAGAATGACATCCAATGAATGATCAAGAAATTCCATGAAAGAAGAAGGCATTCAAAGAAAAAGAAAGACATCCAAAGAATGATCAAGAAATTCCTTGAAAGAAGAAGGTATTCAAAGAAAAAGAAAGACATCCAAAGAATGATCAAGAAATTCCATGATAGAAGAAGGCATTCAAAGAAAAAGAAAGACATCCAAAGAATGATGAAGAAATTCCATGAAAGAAGAAGACATTGAAAGAAAAAGAAAGACATCCAAAGAATGATCAGGAAATTCCATGAAAGAAGAAGACATTCAAAGAAAAAGAAAGACATCCAAAGAATGATCAAGAAATTCCATGAAAGAAGAAGGCATTCAAAGAAAAAGAAAGACATCCAAAGAATGATCAAGAAATTCCATGAAAGAAGAAGGCATTCAAAGAAAAAGAATGACATCCAATGAATGATCAAGAAATTCCATGAAAGAAGAAGGCATTCAAAGAAAAAAACAGACATCCAAAGAATGATCAAGAAATTCCATGAAAGAAGAAGGCATTCAAAGAAAAAAACAGACATCCAAAGAATGATCAAGAAATTCCATGAAAAAAGAAGGCATTCAAAGAAAAAGAATGACATCCAAAGTATGATCAAGAAATTCCATGAAAGAAGAAGGCATTCAAAGAAAAAGAAAGACATCCAAAGAATGATCAAGAAATTCCATGAAAGAAGAAGGCATTCAAAGAAAAAGAATGACATCCAATGAATGATCAAGAAATTCCATGAAAGAAGAAGGCATTCAAAGAAAAAGAAAGACATCCAAAGAATGATCAAGAAATTCCTTGAAAGAAGAAGGTATTCAAAGAAAAAGAAAGACATCCAAAGAATGATCAAGAAATTCCATGATAGAAGAAGGCATTCAAAGAAAAAGAAAGACATCCAAAGAATGATGAAGAAATTCCATGAAAGAAGAAGACATTGAAAGAAAAAGAAAGACATCCAAAGAATAAACAGGAAATTCCATGAAAGAAGAAGACATTCAAAGAAAAAGAAAGACATCCAAAGAATGATCAAGAAATTCCATGAAAGAAGAAGGCATTCAAAGAAAAAGAAAGACATCCAAAGAATGATCAAGAAATTCCATGAAAGAAGAAGGCATTCAAAGAAAAAGAATGACATCCAATGAATGATCAAGAAATTCCATGAAAGAAGAAGGCATTCAAAGAAAAAAACAGACATCCAAAGAATGATCAAGAAATTCCATGAAAGAAGAAGGCATTCAAAGAAAAAAACAGACATCCAAAGAATGATCAAGAAATTCCATGAAAAAAGAAGGCATTCAAAGAAAAAGAAAGACATCCAAAGAATGATCAAGAAATTCCATGAAAGAAGAAGGCATTCAAAGAAAAAGAAAGACATCCAAAGAATGATCAAGAAATTCAATGAAAGAAGAAGACATTGAAAGAAAAAGAAAGACATCCAAAGAATGATCAGGAAATTCCATGAAAGAAGAAGACATTCAAAGAAAAAGAAAGACATCCAAAGAATGATCAAGAAATTCCATGAAAGAAGAACGCATTTAAAGAAAAAGAAAGACATCCAAAGAATGATCAAGAAATTCCATGAAAGAAGAAAGCATTCAAAGAAAAAGAAAGACATCCAAAGAATGATCAAGAAATTCCATGAAAGAAGAAGGCATTCAAAGAAAAAGAAAGACATCCAAAGAATGATCAAGAAATTCCATGGAAGAAGAAGGCATTCAAAGAAAAAGAATGACATCCAAAGAATGATCAAGAAATTCCATGAAAGAAGAAGGCATTCAAAGAAAAAGAAAGACATCCAAAGAATGATCAAGAAATTCCATGAAGGAAGAAGGCATTCAAAGAAAAAGAATGACATCCAATGAATGATCAAGAAATTCCATGAAAGAAGAAGGCATTCAAATAAAAAAACAGACATCCAAAGAATGATCAAGAAATTCCATGAAGGAAGAAGGCATTCGAAGAAAAAGAATGACATCCAAAGAATGATCAAGAAATTCCATGAAAGAAGAAGGCATTCAAAGAAAAAGAAAGACATCCAAATAATGATCAAGAAATTCCATGAAAGAAGAAGGCATTCAAAGAAAAAGAATGACATCCAAAGAATGATCAAGAAATTCCAAGAAAGAAGAAGGCATTCAAAGAAAAAGAATGACATCCAAAGTATGATCAAGAAATTCCATGAAAGAAGACATTGAAAGAAAAAGAAAGACATCCAAAGAATGATCAGTAAATTCCATGAAAGAAGAAGACATTCAAAGAAAAAGAAAAACATCCAAAGAATGATCAAGAAATTCCATGAAAGAAGAAGGCATTCAAAGAAAAAGAAAGTCATCCAAAGAATGATCAAGAAATTCCATGAAAGAAGAAGGTATTCAAAGAAAAAGAAAGACATCCAAAGAATGATCAAGAAATTCCATGAAGGAAGAAGGCATTCAAAGAAAAAGAAAGACATCCAAAGAATGATCAAGAAATTCAATGAAAGAAGAAGGCATTCGAAGAAAAAGAAAGACATCCAAGGAATGATCAAGAAATTCAATGAAAGAAGAAAACATTCAAAGAAAAAGAAAGACATCCAAAGAATGATTAAAAAAATCTATGAAAGAAGAAGGTATTCAAAGAAAAAGAAAGACATCCAAAGAATGATCAAGTAATTCCATGAAAGAAGAAGGCATTCAAAGAAAAAGAAAGACATCCAAAGAATGATCAAGAAATTCCTTGAAAGAAGAAGGCATTCAAAGAAAAAGAATGACATGCAAAGAATGACCAAGAAATTCAATGAAAGAAGAAGACATTCAAAGAAAAAGAAAAACATCCAAAGAATGATCAGGAAATTCCATGAAAGAAGAAGACATTCAAAGTAAAAGAAAAACATCCAAAGAATGATCAAGAAATTCAATGAAAGAAGAAGGCATTCGAAGAAAAAGAATGACATCCAAAGAATGATCAAGAAATTCCATGAAAGAAGAAGGCATTCAAAGAAAAAGAAAGACATCCAAAGAATGATCAAGAAATTCCATGAAAGAAGAAGGCATTCAAAGAAAAAGAATGACATCCAAAGAATGATCAAGAAATTCCAGGAAAGAAGAAGGCATTCAAAGAAAAAGAATGACATCCAAAGTATGATCAAGAAATTCCATGAAAGAAGAAGACATTGAAAGAAAAAGAAAGACATCCAAAGAATGATCAGGAAATTCCATGAAAGAAGAAGACATTCAAAGAAAAAGAAAAACATCCAAAGAATGATCAAGAAATTCCATGAAAGAAGAAGGCATTCAAAGAAAAAGAAAGACATCCAAAGAATGATCAAGAAATTCCAGGAAAGAAGAAGGTATTCAAAGAAAAAGAAAGACATCCAAAGAATGATCAAGAAATTCCATGAAAGAAGAAGGCATTCAAAGAAAAAGAAAGACATCCAAAGAATGATCAAGAAATTCAATGAAAGAAGAAGGCATTCGAAGAAAAAGCAAGACATCCAAGGAATGATCAAGAAATTCAATGAAAGAAGAAAACATTCAAAGAAAAAGAAAGACATCCAAAGAATGATTAAAAAATTCTATGAAAGAAGAAGGTATTCAAAGAAAAAGAAAGACATCCAAAGAATGATCAAGTAATTCCATGAAAGAAGAAGGCATTCAAAGAAAAAGAAAGACATCCAAAGAATGATCAAGAAATTCCATGAAAGAAGAAGGCAT
Organism: Acanthosepion esculentum; assembly: GCA_964036315.1. Lineage (NCBI taxonomy): Eukaryota > Metazoa > Mollusca > Cephalopoda > Sepiida > Sepiidae > Acanthosepion > Acanthosepion esculentum. The sequence goes on along the minus strand of OZ038496.1, from coordinate 99,927,236 downwards.
TCAAAGAAAAAGAAAGACATCCAAAGAATGATCAAGAAATTCAATGAAAGAAGAAGGCATTCGAAGAAAAAGAAAGACATCCAAGGAATGATCAAGAAATTCAATGAAAGAAGAAAACATTCAAAGAAAAAGAAAGACATCCAAAGAATGATTAAAAAAATCTATGAAAGAAGAAGGTATTCAAAGAAAAAGAAAGACATTCAAAGAATGATCAAGTAATTCCATGAAAGAAGAAGGCATTCAAAGAAAAAGAAAGACATCCAAAGAATGATCAAGAAATTCCATGAAAGAAGAAGGTATTCAAAGAAAAAGAAAGACATCCAAAGAATGATCAAGAAATTCCATGAAAGAAGAAGGCATTCAAAGAAAAAGAAAGACATCCAAAGAATGACCAAGAAATTTAATGAAAGAAGAAGGCATTCAAAGAAAAAGAAAGACATCCAAGGAATGATCAAGAAATTCCATGAAAGAAGAAGGCATTCAAAGAAAAAGAAAGACATCCCAAGAATGATCAAGAAATTCAATGAAAGAAGAAGGCATTCAAAGAAAAAGAAAGACATCCAAAGAATGATCAAGAAATTCAATGAAAGAAGAAGGCATTCAAAGAAAAAGAATGACATCCAAAATATGATCAAGAAATTCCATGAAAGAAGAAGGTATTCAAAGAAAAAGAAAGACATCCAAAGAATGATCAAGTAATTCCATGAAAGAAGAAGGCATTCAAAGAAAAAGAAAGACATCCAAAGAATGATCAAGAAATTCCATGAAAGAAGAAGGCATTCAAAGAAAAAGAATGACATCCAATGAATGATCAAGAAATTCCATGAAAGAAGAAGGCATTCAAAGAAAAAAACAGACATCCAAAGAATGATCAAGAAATTCCATGAAAGAAGAAGGCATTCAAAGAAAAAGAAAGACATCCAAAGAATGATCAAGAAATTCAATGAAAGAAGAAGACATTGAAAGAAAAAGAAAAACATCCAAAGAATGATCAGGAAATTCCATGAAAGAAGAAGACATTCAAAGAAAAAGAAAGACATCCAAAGAATGATCAAGAAATTCAATGAAAGAAGAAGGCATTCGAAGAAAAAGAAAGACATCCAAGGAATGATCAAGAAATTCAATGAAAGAAGAAAACATTCAAAGAAAAAGAAAGACATCCAAAGAATGATTAAAAAAATCTATGAAAGAAGAAGGTATTCAAAGAAAAAGAAAGACATTCAAAGAATGATCAAGTAATTCCATGAAAGAAGAAGGCATTCAAAGAAAAAGAAAGACATCCAAAGAATGATCAAGAAATTCCATGAAAGAAGAAGGTATTCAAAGAAAAAGAAAGACATCCAAAGAATGATCAAGAAATTCCATGAAAGAAGAAGGCATTCAAAGAAAAAGAAAGACATCCAAAGAATGACCAAGAAATTTAATGAAAGAAGAAGGCATTCAAAGAAAAAGAAAGACATCCAAGGAATGATCAAGAAATTCAATGAAAGAAGAAGGCATTCAAAGAAAAAGAATGACATCCAAAATATGATCAAGAAATTCCATGAAAGAAGAAGGTATTCAAAGAAAAAGAAAGACATCCAAAGAATGATCAAGTAATTCCATGAAAGAAGAAGGCATTCAAAGAAAAAGAAAGACATCCAAAGAATGATCAAGAAATTCCATGAAAGAAGAAGGCATTCAAAGAAAAAGAATGACATCCAAAGAATGATCAAGAAATTCCATGAAAGAAGAAGGCATTCAAAGAAAAAGAATGACATCCAAAGTATGATCAAGAAATTCCATGAAAGAAGAAGACATTGAAAGAAAAAGAAAGACATCCAAAGAATGATCAGGAAATTCCATGAAAGAAGAAGACATTCAAAGAAAAAGAAAAACATCCAAAGAATGATCAAGAAATTCCATGAAAGAAGAAGGCATTCAAAGAAAAAGAAAGACATCCAAAGAATGATCAAGAAATTCCATGAAAGAAGAAGGTATTCAAAGAAAAAGAAAGACATCCAAAGAATGATCAAGAAATTCCATGAAAGAAGAAGGCATTCAAAGAAAAAGAAAGACATCCAAAGAATGATCAAGAAATTCAATGAAAGAAGAAGGCATTCGAAGAAAAAGCAAGACATCCAAGGAATGATCAAGAAATTCAATGAAAGAAGAAAACATTCAAAGAAAAAGAAAGACATCCAAAGAATGATTAAAAAAATCTATGAAAGAAGAAGGTATTCAAAGAAAAAGAAAGACATCCAAAGAATGATCAAGAAATTCCATGAAAGAAGAAGGCATTCAAAGAAAAAGAAAGACATCCAAAGAATGATCAAGAAATTCAATGAAAGAAGAAGGCATTCGAAGAAAAAGAAAGACATCCAAGGAATGATCAAGAAATTCAATGAAAGAAGAAAACATTCAAAGAAAAAGAAAGACATCCAAAGAATGATTAAAAAAATCTATGAAAGAAGAAGGTATTCAAAGAAAAAGAAAGACATTCAAAGAATGATCAAGTAATTCCATGAAAGAAGAAGGCATTCAAAGAAAAAGAAAGACATCCAAAGAATGATCAAGAAATTCCATGAAAGAAGAAGGCATTCAAAGAAAAAGAAAGACATCCAAAGAATGACCAAGAAATTTAATGAAAGAAGAAGGCATTCAAAGAAAAAGAAAAACATCCAAAGAATGATCAAGAAATTTAATGAAAGAAGAAGGCATTCAAAGAAAAAGAAAAACATCCAAAGAATGATCAAGTAATTCCATGAAAGAAGAAGACATTCAAAGAAAAAGAAAGACATCCAATGAATGATCAAGAAATTCAATGAAAGAAGAAGGCATTCAAAGAAAAAGAATGACATCCAAAATATGATCAAGAAATTCCATGAAAGAAGAAGGTATTCAAAGAAAAAGAAAGACATCCAAAGAATGATCAAGTAATTCCATGAAAGAAGAAGGCATTCAAAGAAAAAGAAAGACATCCAAAGAATGATCAAGAAATTCCATGAAAGAAGAAGGCATTCAAAGAAAAAGAATGACATCCAATGAATGATCAAGAAATTCCATGAAAGAAGAAGGCATTCAAAGAAAAAAACAGACATCCAAAGAATGATCAAGAAATTCCATGAAAGAAGAAGGCATTCAAAGAAAAAGAAAGACATCCAAAGAATGATCAAGAAATTCAATGAAAGAAGAAGACATTGAAAGAAAAAGAAAGACATCCAAAGAATGATCAGGAAATTCCATGAAAGAAGAAGACATTCAAAGAAAAAGAAAGACATCCAAAGAATGATCAAGAAATTCCATGAAAGAAGAAGGCATTCAAAGAAAAAGAAAGACATCCAAAGAATGATCAAGAAATTCCATGAAAGAAGAAAGCATTCAAAGAAAAAGAAAGACATCCAAAGAATGATCAAGAAATTCCATGAAAGAAGAAGGCATTCAAAGAAAAAGAAAGACATCCAAAGAATGATCAAGAAATTCCATGAAAGAAGAAGGCATTCAAAGAAAAAGAATGACATCCAAAGAATGATCAAGAAATTCCATGAAAGAAGAAGGCATTCAAAGAATAAGAAAGACATCCAAAGAATGATCAAGAAATTCCATGAAGGAAGAAGGCATTCAAAGAAAAAGAATGACATCCAATGAATGATCAAGAAATTCCATGAAAGAAGAAGGCATTCAAATAAAAAAACAGATATCCAAAGAATGATCAAGAAATTCCATGAAAGAAGAAGGCATTCGAAGAAAAAGAATGACATCCAAAGAATGATCAAGAAATTCCATGAAAGAAGAAGGCATTCAAAGAAAAAGAAAGACATCCAAATAATGATCAAGAAATTCCATGAAAGAAGAAGGCATTCAAAGAAAAAGAATGACATCCAAAGAATGATCAAGAAATTCCATGAAAGAAGAAGGCATTCAAAGAAAAAGAATGACATCCAAAGTATGATCAAGAAATTCCATGAAAGAAGAAGACATTGAAAGAAAAAGAAAGACATCCAAAGAATGATCAGGAAATTCCATGAAAGAAGAAGACATTCAAAGAAAAAGAAAAACATCCAAAGAATGATCAAGAAATTCCATGAAAGAAGAAGGCATTCAAAGAAAAAGAAAGACATCCAAAGAATGATCAAGAAATTCCATGAAAGAAGAAGGTATTCAAAGAAAAAGAAAGACATCCAAAGAATGATCAAGAAATTCCATGAAAGAAGAAGGCATTCAAAGAAAAAGAAAGACATCCAAAGAATGATCAAGAAATTCAATGAAAGAAGAAGGCATTCGAAGAAAAAGAAAGACATCCAAGGAATGATCAAGAAATTCAATGAAAGAAGAAAACATTCAAAGAAAAAGAAAGACATCCAAAGAATGATTAAAAAAATCTATGAAAGAAGAAGGTATTCAAAGAAAAAGAAAGACATCCAAAGAATGATCAAGTAATTCCATGAAAGAAGAAGGCATTCAAAGAAAAAGAAAGACATCCAAAGAATGATCAAGAAATTCCATGAAAGAAGAAGGCATTCAAAGAAAAAGAATGACATGCAAAGAATGACCAAGAAATTCAATGAAAGAAGAAGACATTCAAAGAAAAAGAAAAACATCCAAAGAATGATCAGGAAATTCCATGAAAGAAGAAGACATTCAAAGTAAAAGAAAAACATCCAAAGAATGATCAAGAAATTCAATGAAAGAAGAAGTCATTCAAAGAAAAAGAAAGACATCCAAAGAATGATCAAGAAATTCCATGAAAGAAGAAAGCATTCAAAGAAAAAGAAAGACATCCAAAGAATGATCAAGAAATTCCATGAAAGAAGAAGGCATTCAAAGAAAAAGAAAGACATCCAAAGAATGATCAAGAAATTCCATGAAAGAAGAAAGCATTCAAAGAAGAAGAAAGACATCCAAAGAATGATCAAGAAATTCCATGAAAGAAGAAGGCATTCAAAGAAAAAGAATGACATCCAAAAAATGATCAAGAAATTCCATGAAAGAAGAAGGCATTCAAAGAATAAGAAAGACATCCAAAGAATGATCAAGAAATTCCATGAAGGAAGAAGGCATTCAAAGAGAAAGAATGACATCCAATGAATGATCAAGAAATTCCATGAAAGAAGAAGGCATTCAAATAAAAAAAAAGACATCCAAAGAATGATCAAGAAATTCCATGAAAGAAGAAGGCATTCGAAGAAAAAGAATGACATCCAAAGAATGATCAAGAAATTCCATGAAAGAAGAAGGCATTCAAAGAAAAAGAAAGACATCCAAATAATGATCAAGAAATTCCATGAAAGAAGAAGGCATTCAAAGAAAAAGAATGACATCCAAAGAATGATCAAGAAATTCCATGAAAGAAGAAGGCATTCAAAGAAAAAGAATGACATCCAAAGTATGATCAAGAAATTCCATGAAAGAAGAAGACATTGAAAGAAAAAGAAAGACATCCAAAGAATGATCAGGAAATTCCATGAAAGAAGAAGACATTCAAAGGAAAAGAAAAACATCCAAAGAATGATCAAGAAATTCCATGAAAGAAGAAGGCATTCAAAGAAAAAGAAAGACATCCAAAGAATGATCAAGAAATTCCATGAAAGAAGAAGGTATTCAAAGAAAAAGAAAGACATCCAAAGAATGATCAAGAAATTCCATGAAAGAAGAAGGCATTCAAAGAAAAAGAAAGACATCCAAAGAATGATCAAGAAATTCAATGAAAGAAGAAGGCATTCGAAGAAAAAGAAAGACATCCAAGGAATGATCAAGAAATTCAATGAAAGAAGAAAACATTCAAAGAAAAAGAAAGACATCCAAAGAATGATTAAAAAAATCTATGAAAGAAGAAGGTATTCAAAGAAAAAGAAAGACATCCAAAGAATGATCAAGTAATTCCATGAAAGAAGAAGGCATTCAAAGAAAAAGAAAGACATCCAAAGAATGATCAAGAAATTCCATGAAAGAAGAAGGCATTCAAAGAAAAAGAATGACATGCAAAGAATGACCAAGAAATTCAATGAAAGAAGAAGACATTCAAAGAAAAAGAAAAACATCCAAAGAATGATCAGGAAATTCCATGAAAGAAGAAGACATTCAAAGTAAAAGAAAAACATCCAAAGAATGATCAAGAAATTCAATGAAAGAAGAAGGCATTCGAAGAAAAAGAATGACATCCAAAGAATGATCAAGAAATTCCATGAAAGAAGAAGGCATTCAAAGAAAAAGAAAGACATCCAAAGAATGATCAAGAAATTCCATGAAAGAAGAAGGCATTCAAAGAAAAAGAATGACATGCAAAGAATGACCAAGAAATTCAATGAAAGAAGAAGACATTCAAAGAAAAAGAAAAACATCCAAAGAATGATCAGGAAATTCCATGAAAGAAGAAGACATTCAAAGTAAAAGAAAAACATCCAAAGAATGATCAAGAAATTCAATGAAAGAAGAAGGCATTCGAAGAAAAAGAATGACATCCAAAGAATGATCAAGAAATTCCATGAAAGAAGAAGGCATTCAAAGAAAAAGAAAGACATCCAAAGAATGATCAAGAAATTCCATGAAAGAAGAAGGCATTCAAAGAAAAAGAATGACATCCAAAGAATGATCAAGAAATTCCATGAAAGAAGAAGGCATTCAAAGAAAAAGAATGACATCCAAAGTATGATCAAGAAATTCCATGAAAGAAGAAGGTATTCAAAGAAAAAGAAAGACATCCAAAGAATGATCAAGAAATTCCATGAAAGAAGAAAGCATTCAAAGAAAAAGAAAGACATCCAAGGAATGATCAAGAAATTCAATGAAAGAAGAAAACATTCAAAGAAAAAGAAAGACATCCAAAGAATGATTAAAAAAATCTATGAAAGAAGAAGGTATTCAAAGAAAAAGAAAGACATCCAAAGAATGATCAAGTAATTCCATGAAAGAAGAAGGCATTCAAAGAAAAAGAAAGACATCCAAAGAATGATCAAGAAATTCCATGAAAGAAGAAGGCATTCAAAGAAAAAGAAAGACATCCAAAGAATGATCAAGAAATTCCATGAAAGAAGAAGGCATTCAAAGAATAAGAAAGACATCCAAAGAATGATCAAGAAATTCCATGAAGGAAGAAGGCATTCAAAGAAAAAGAATGACATCCAATGAATGATCAAGAAATTCCATGAAAGAAGAAGGCATTCAAATAAAAAAACAGACATCCAAAGAATGATCAAGAAATTCCATGAAAGAAGAAGGCATTCGAAGAAAAAGAATGACATCCAAAGAATGATCAAGAAATTCCATGAAAGAAGAAGGCATTCAAAGATAAAGAAAGACATCCAAATAATGATCAAGAAATTCCATGAAAGAAGAAGGCATTCAAAGAAAAAGAATGACATCCAAAGAATGATCAAGAAATTCCATGAAAGAAGAAGGCATTCAAAGAAAAAGAATGACATCCAAAGTATGATCAAGAAATTCCATGAAAGAAGAAGACATTGAAAGAAAAAGAAAGACATCCAAAGAATGATCAGGAAATTCCATGAAAGAAGAAGACATTCAAAGAAAAAGAAAAACATCCAAAGAATGATCAAGAAATTCCATGAAAGAAGAAGGCATTCAAAGAAAAAGAAAGACATCCAAAGAATGATCAAGAAATTCCATGAAAGAAGAAGGTATTCAAAGAAAAAGAAAGACATCCAAAGAATGATCAAGAAATTCCATGAAAGAAGAAGGCATTCAAAGAAAAAGAAAGACATCCAAAGAATGATCAAGAAATTCAATGAAAGAAGAAGGCATTCGAAGAAAAAGAAAGACATCCAAGGAATGATCAAGAAATTCAATGAAAGAAGAAAACATTCAAAGAAAAAGAAAGACATCCAAAGAATGATTAAAAAAATCTATGAAAGAAGAAGGTATTCAAAGAAAAAGAAAGACATCCAAAGAATGATCAAGTAATTCCATGAAAGAAGAAGGCATTCAAAGAAAAAGAAAGACATCCAAAGAATGATCAAGAAATTCCATGAAAGAAGAAGGCATTCAAAGAAAAAGAATGACATGCAAAGAATGACCAAGAAATTCAATGAAAGAAGAAGACATTCAAAGAAAAAGAAAAACATCCAAAGAATGATCAGGAAATTCCATGAAAGAAGAAGACATTCAAAGTAAAAGAAAAACATCCAAAGAATGATCAAGAAATTCAAAGAAAGAAGAAGGCATTCAAAGAAAAAGAAAGACATCCAAAGAATGATCAAGAAATTCCATGAAAGAAGAAAGCATTCAAAGAAAAAGAAAGACATCCAAAGAATGATCAAGAAATTCCATGAAAGAAGAAGGCATTCAAAGAAAAAGAAAGACATCCAAAGAATGATCAAGAAATTCCATGAAAGAAGAAGGCATTCAAAGAAAAAGAATGACATCCAAAAAATGATCAAGAAATTCCATGAAAGAAGAAGGCATTCAAAGAATAAGAAAGACATCCAAAGAATGATCAAGAAATTCCATGAAGGAAGAAGGCATTCAAAGAGAAAGAATGACATCCAATGAATGATCAAGAAATTCCATGAAAGAAGAAGGCATTCAAATAAAAAAAAAGACATCCAAAGAATGATCAAGAAATTCCATGAAAGAAGAAGGCATTCGAAGAAAAAGAATGACATCCAAAGAATGATCAAGAAATTCCATGAAAGAAGAAGGCATTCAAAGAAAAAGAAAGACATCCAAATAATGATCAAGAAATTCCATGAAAGAAGAAGGCATTCAAAGAAAAAGAATGACATCCAAAGAATGATCAAGAAATTCCATGAAAGAAGAAGGCATTCAAAGAAAAAGAATGACATCCAAAGTATGATCAAGAAATTCCATGAAAGAAGAAGACATTGAAAGAAAAAGAAAGACATCCAAAGAATGATCAGGAAATTCCATGAAAGAAGAAGACATTCAAAGAAAAACAAAAACATCCAAAGAATGATCAAGAAATTCCATGAAAGAAGAAGGCATTCAAAGAAAAAGAAAGACATCCAAAGAATGATCAAGAAATTCCATGAAAGAAGAAGGTATTCAAAGAAAAAGAAAGACATCCAAAGAATGATCAAGAAATTCCATGAAAGAAGAAGGCATTCAAAGAAAAAGAAAGACATCCAAAGAATGATCAAGAAATTCAATGAAAGAAGAAGGCATTCGAAGAAAAAGAAAGACATCCAAGGAATGATCAAGAAATTCAATGAAAGAAGAAAACATTCAAAGAAAAAGAAAGACATCCAAAGAATGATTAAAAAAATCTATGAAAGAAGAAGGTATTCAAAGAAAAAGAAAGACATCCAAAGAATGATCAAGTAATTCCATGAAAGAAGAAGGCATTCAAAGAAAAAGAAAGACATCCAAAGAATGATCAAGAAATTCCATGAAAGAAGAAGGCATTCAAAGAAAAAGAATGACATGCAAAGAATGACCAAGAAATTCAATGAAAGAAGAAGACATTCAAAGAAAAAGAAAAACATCCAAAGAATGATCAGGAAATTCCATGAAAGAAGAAGACATTCAAAGTAAAAGAAAAACATCCAAAGAATGATCAAGAAATTCAATGAAAGAAGAAGGCATTCGAAGAAAAAGAATGACATCCAAAGAATGATCAAGAAATTCCATGAAAGAAGAAGGCATTCAAAGAAAAAGAAAGACATCCAAAGAATGATCAAGAAATTCCATGAAAGAAGAAGGCATTCAAAGAAAAAGAATGACATGCAAAGAATGACCAAGAAATTCAATGAAAGAAGAAGACATTCAAAGAAAAAGAAAAACATCCAAAGAATGATCAGGAAATTCCATGAAAGAAGAAGACATTCAAAGTAAAAGAAAAACATCCAAAGAATGATCAAGAAATTCAATGAAAGAAGAAGGCATTTGAAGAAAAAGAATGACATCCAAAGAATGATCAAGAAATTCCATGAAAGAAGAAGGCATTCAAAGAAAAAGAATGACATCCAAAGAATGATCAAGAAATTCCATGAAAGAAGAAGGCATTCAAAGAAAAAGAATGACATGCAAAGAATGACCAAGAAATTCAATGAAAGAAGAAGACATTCAAAGAAAAAGAAAAACATCCAAAGAATGATCAGGAAATTCCATGAAAGAAGAAGACATTCAAAGTAAAAGAAAAACATCCAAAGAATGATCAAGAAATTCAATGAAAGAAGAAGGCATTCGAAGAAAAAGAATGACATCCAAAGAATGATCAAGAAATTCCATGAAAGAAGAAGGCATTCAAAGAAAAAGAAAGACATCCAAAGAATGATCAAGAAATTCCATGAAAGAAGAAGGCATTCAAAGAAAAAGAATGACATGCAAAGAATGACCAAGAAATTCAATGAAAGAAGAAGACATTCAAAGAAAAAGAAAAACATCCAAAGAATGATCAGGAAATTCCATGAAAGAAGAAGACATTCAAAGTAAAAGAAAAACATCCAAAGAATGATCAAGAAATTCAATGAAAGAAGAAGGCATTCGAAGAAAAAGAATGACATCCAAAGAATGATCAAGAAATTCCATGAAAGAAGAAGGCATTCAAAGAAAAAGAAAGACATCCAAAGAATGATCAAGAAATTCCATGAAAGAAGAAGGCATTCAAAGAAAAAGAATGACATGCAAAGAATGACCAAGAAATTCAATGAAAGAAGAAGACATTCAAAGAAAAAGAAAAACATCCAAAGAATGATCAGGAAATTCCATGAAAGAAGAAGACATTCAAAGTAAAAGAAAAACATCCAAAGAATGATCAAGAAATTCAATGAAAGAAGAAGGCATTCGAAGAAAAAGAATGACATCCAAAGAATGATCAAGAAATTCCATGAAAGAAGAAGGCATTCAAAGAAAAAGAAAGACATCCAAAGAATGATCAAGAAATTCCATGAAAGAAGAAGGCATTCAAAGAAAAAGAATGACATGCAAAGAATGACCAAGAAATTCAATGAAAGAAGAAGACATTCAAAGAAAAAGAAAAACATCCAAAGAATGATCAGGAAATTCCATGAAAGAAGAAGACATTCAAAGTAAAAGAAAAACATCCAAAGAATGATCAAGAAATTCAATGAAAGAAGAAGGCATTCGAAGAAAAAGAATGACATCCAAAGAATGATCAAGAAATTCCATGAAAGAAGAAGGCATTCAAAGAAAAAGAAAGACATCCAAAGAATGATCAAGAAATTCCATGAAAGAAGAAGGCATTCAAAGAAAAAGAATGACATGCAAAGAATGACCAAGAAATTCAATGAAAGAAGAAGACATTCAAAGAAAAAGAAAAACATCCAAAGAATGATCAGGAAATTCCATGAAAGAAGAAGACATTCAAAGTAAAAGAAAAACATCCAAAGAATGATCAAGAAATTCAATGAAAGAAGAAGGCATTTGAAGAAAAAGAATGACATCCAAAGAATGATCAAGAAATTCCATGAAAGAAGAAGGCATTCAAAGAAAAAGAAAGACATCCAAAGAATGATCAAGAAATTCCATGAAAGAAGAAGGCATTCAAAGAAAAAGAATGACATCCAAAGAATGATCAAGAAATTCCATGAAAGAAGAAGGCATTCAAAGAAAAAGAATGACATCCAAAGTATGATCAAGAAATTCCATGAAAGAAGAAGGTATTCAAAGAAAAAGAAAGACATCCAAAGAATGATCAAGAAATTCCATGAAAGAAGAAAGCATTCAAAGAAAAAGAAAGACATCCAAAGAATGATCAAGAAATTCAATGAAAGAAGAAGGCATTCGAAGAAAAAGCAATACATCCAAGGAATGATCAAGAAATTCAATGAAAGAAGAAAACATTCAAAGAAAAAGAAAGACATCCAAAGAATGATTAAAAAAATCTATGAAAGAAGAAGGTATTCAAAGAAAAAGAAAGACATCCAAAGAATGATCAAGTAATTCCATGAAAGAAGAAGGCATTCAAAGAAAAAGAAAGACATCCAAAGAATGATCAAGAAATTCCATGAAAGAAGAAGGCATTCAAAGAAAAAGAAAGACATCCAAAGAATGATCAAGAAATTCAATGAAAGAAGAAGGCATTCGAAGAAAAAGAAAGACATCCAAGGAATGATCAAGAAATTCAATGAAAGAAGAAAACATTCAAAGAAAAAGAAAGACATCCAAAGAATGATTAAAAAAATCTATGAAAGAAGAAGGTATTCAAAGAAAAAGAAAGACATTCAAAGAATGATCAAGTAATTCCATGAAAGAAGAAGGCATTCAAAGAAAAAGAAAGACATCCAAAGAATGATCAAGAAATTCCATGAAAGAAGAAGGCATTCAAAGAAAAAGAAAGACATCCAAAGAATGACCAAGAAATTTAATGAAAGAAGAAGGTATTCAAAGAAAAAGAAAGACATCCAAAGAATGATCAAGAAATTCAATGAAAGAAGAAGGCATTCAAAGAAAAAGAATGACATCCAAAATATGATCAAGAAATTCCATGAAAGAAGAAGGTATTCAAAGAAAAAGAAAGACATTCAAAGAATGATCAAGTAATTCCATGAAAGAAGAAGGCATTCAAAGAAAAAGAAAGACATCCAAAGAATGATCAAGAAATTCCATGAAAGAAGAAGGCATTCAATGAAAAAGAAAGATTTCCAAAGAATGATCAAGAAATTCCATGAAAGAAGAAGGCATTCAAAGAAAAAGAATGACATCCAAAGTATGATCAGGAAATTCAAAGAAAGAACAAGGTATTCAAAGAAAGAGAAAGACATACAAAGAATGATCAAATAATTCGAAGGAAGAACATGTCATGCAAAGAAAGAGAAATACATCCCAGGAATGAGCAAGAAATTCAAAGAACAAGGCATTCAAAGAAAGAAAGATCAAGAAACTAAAAGAAAAAAAGGATTCAAACAATGAGACAAACAACAAAGAATGCTCAAGAAATTCAAATTATGAACAAGGTATTCAAAGTAAGAGAAAGACATCCAAAGAAAGTTCAAGAAATACCAGGAAAGAATAATGCATTCACAGAATGTGAAAAACATCCAATGAATGATCAAGAAAATCAAAGAGAAAACAAGGCATTCAAATAAAGAAAAAGACATCCAAAGAATGATCAAGAAATTCAAAGTAAGACAAATGCATTCAACGAAAGAGAAAGACATCCAAAGAATGGTCAAGTAATTCAAAGAACGAACAAGTCATTCAAAGTAAGAAAAAGACATTAAAAAATGATCAATAAATTCTAAAGAGAAAGACATCCAAATAATGATCAAGTAATTCAATGAAAGAACTAGGCATTCAAAGAAAGAGAAAGACACCCAGAGAATGTTAAAGTAATTCCCAAAAAGAATAAGGCATTCAATGAAAGAGAAAAACATCCAAAGACTGATCAAGAAATTCAATGAAAGAACAAGGCATTTAAAGTAGGAGAAAATATCCAAAAGATGATGAAGAAGTTAAAAGAAGGCCAAGACATTCAAGGAAAGAGATAGACATCCAAAGAATGATCAAGAATGATTCAACGTAAGAGAAAGAAAAAAAGAAATTGTCAATAAATTCAAAGTAAGAAAAAGACATCCAAAGAATTATCAAGAAATTCAAAGAAAGAATAATGCATTCACAGAATGTGAAAAACACCCAAAGACTGATCAAGATATTCAAAGAAAGAACAAGGCATTCAAAAAAGAGAAAGTCATTGAAAGAATGATCAAGAAAGTCAAAGCAAGGAAAATGCATTCAACGAAAGAGAAAGACATCCAAAGAATGATCAAGTAATTCAAAGAAAGAATAACGCATTCAAAGTAAGAGAAAGACATTCAAAAATGATTAATAAATTCAAAAGAGAAAGACATCCAAATAATGATTAAGAAATTCAAAGAAAGAACTTAGCATTCAAAGAAAGAGAAAGACATCCAAAGAATGATCAAAATATTCAAAGAAAGAACATGGCATTCAAAGAAAGAAAAAGACGTTCAAACAATGATCAAGAAATTTAATGAAAGAATAAGGCATTCAAAGAAAGAGAAAGACATTCAAAGAATGATCAAGGAATTCAAAGAAAGAACAAGGCATTCAAAGAAAGAGAAAGATATCCAAAGAATTATCAAGGAATTCAAAGAAAGAACAAGGCATTCAACGAAAGAGAAAGATATCCAAAGAATTATCAAGGAATTCAAAGAAAGAACAAGGCATTCAACGAAAGAGAAAGATATCCAAAGAATTATCAAGGAATTCAAAGAAAGAACAAGGCATTCAAAGAAAGAGAAAGATATCCAAGGAATGATCAAGAAATTAAAAGCAACAATTAGGCATTCAACGAAATAGAAAGGTATCCAAAGTACGATCAAGAAATTCAAATAAAGAACAAGGCATTCAAAGACAGTGAAAGACATCCAAAGAATCATGAAGAAATTCAAAGAGAGAACAAGGCATTCAAAGAAACAGAAAGACATCCAAGGAATGATCAAGAAATTAATATAAAGAACAAGGCATTCAAAGAACAAGAAAGACATGCAAAGAAGGATCAAGAAATTCAAAGAAAGAGAAAGACATCCAAAGAATGATCAAGAAATTCAGAGGAAGAACAAGTCACTCTAAGAAAGAACAAGACATCCAAAGAAATAGCAAAACACCAGAGCAAGAAAATGAAGACGAATGCATGCTAACAGTTTCTTTTCTCACACTTCTCGTTTGTGGAACTGTCTCCCGACTCAATTCTTTCCAGCCAAATGTGATCTTCAAAAATTTAAATGCAAAGTTTATCCCTATCTATCTGCTGTCTTCTTGATTCCTCCTCTTTTATTGTTGTCGTTCCTTAATAATGTTTCTTTTTTCTTATTCTTTCACGATAGAAAAGAAACAACGGTAAGTACTTTGCGCATAGTTTCTTTTCTCCGACTTCTCACCAGCGGAACTCTCTTCAGACTTCAGTGATTTTCCAAAACAGTAAATGCAATATCAATCGATATCTTCTGTATCCTTGGTTCCTCTTCTTTTATTGTTCTCGCTCCTTAATAATGTTTCTCTTTTTTCTTCTTCTTCTTTCGCACTGAGTAACCCCTTTGTGTCTTACTTCATTGCATAGTGTGAAATGATGATATATATATATATATATATATATATATATATATATATATATATATGCAAAAAGAATATATATATATATACAAAAATAATATATATATATACACACACACACAAAAAGAATATTTATATATATATATATATATATATATATATATATATATATACAAAAAGAATATATATATAAAGAATATATATGTATATATATATACAAAAAGAATATATATATAAAGATTATATATGTATATATATGTACAAAGTATATATATACAAAAAGAATATATATGTATATATATATACAAAAAGAATATATATATACAACAAAATATATATGTATATACAAAAAGAATATATATATATATATACAAAAAGAATATATATATATATATATATATATATATATATATATATATATATATATATATATATATAAGAAAAGTACAATCAACGCCGTTTACAGTTTACATGACAATTTTAAAGATAAACAGTCTGCAGTTAAATTTTAATTTTCACATATATCGTTAATCCTTTTAGGATTATCATTAATTCCTTATTGTTTTTAATGTCTCCACATTGTATTAATACCACATTCACGAGCCACACAAATATCTTGTAGGATTCTGGATATAAATCGACAGTAAACAATACTGAAATTAGTGCACTTTCCAGACATTTTTGACTGAATAAATGTCAAACTTAACCGTGAGCACATTCTTTAAGTCGAAATTATTGTCAACGCTCTAATAATGAACAATCAATGAACTAAGAAATTCTTCTCTTCTGCATTCATTTCATCTTTCATTGAAACCTCTACGTGTTTCACTAATGTATTTAGTTATAACACTTTTCGCATTTTTGTATACTGACGCTTTAGGTTTAACGTTGATATTATTTGTGTTTTGAGTTGATTAAATCTCTTAGCGTTTTAAAGTAACTGTGACAAATTATATATCAAGATTGGATAAATTCTTTTGAAGTGTAGCCGTTGTGGGGTTGGAAGGGGGGAGTATTATACGCTTAGTTTTCATTTATTTGTATCTTCACGCTAGATGCTTTGTGGTTATTGCTCGGGAATGAGTAGCGGCAAGTCGCCTCAGATCTTCACCACTTTCTTCCTTATCTTCGCAGAGCCCAGCACTCTCAGAAATATCAATTTCTAATTCAGGCAAACTGAATTTTAGTCTTTTGACAAGGTTCCAATCATCACTGACAGGATTCTTCTCTCCAGAATGCACATCTTTCTCAGTTTCGCGCCGAACTTTTTGGAAGCTTCTATTTTTCGCTTTCTTTTTCGTTCCGGTTTGTGAGATCCATGTTTCTCATTTGCATCTGGTCATCAAGTCTGGATACCAAAGCCTCCGATTTGGTTTTTGTCTGTCTAATGCTGAAAGAATTTAAGTGCTACTTTTGTGATAAATAAGAAGAAATTATAAAACAAAATGTTTTAAATTTGCATTGTTTATTGAAAATCACACTAAAAATACTACACTGTATTATACAGTGTAGTATTTTTATTGTGATTATATTACATGTAGTATTTTTAGGGTGATTATATTACATCATAATATAGCTAAATTGTTCAGTATATTTTCGCTTTGAAGTAAATTACGGTCTTATTTAATGTGCTTGTTTCATGTATCTTGTCCATATACAATGTATAAAGCTTCAGTAAATTATAAATTTTATAAGGCTGTGCTCTAAGGCTTTCACTGGTCACCGGAATGAAAACCCAACGCTAAGATTTTGAACCTAAAAACAATAACGATTTGGGAAATAATATTTTGTGTCGTTATTTATTATGTGAAATCCCAAATTGAGGGCAATATCAGTCAGTTATGTGCCATGCGTGATACACGTTTAGGCGATACATGACTCACGAGGCAGATTTTTTCCCGCAGTAGGTTGCCATTTCTTTTTGCGGTAGACCAGTTGCCATCAAAGGCTATAGAATCCTGTCTGTCCTGCTATTTACCCATACCTGGGGAGAGAAGAAGAGGAGTCATGCCTTTCCCAAGGGTATTAGCAGATAAGTTAATGTAATGGATTCGACTGGGATTCGAACTCGGCGAATTCGCCTGGAATTCGTATCCGAGCCGCTATCCATTACTCCACCGTGCCTCCTATACTAACGTTCCAAAATCGACTGGTGTTATTTTTTTATCTTTAATATCTTTAATTCTTATAGAATTATTTTTCGTCAGCATTATTACGGGTTAAGTTTCGCAATGATTATTATTGAATCAATGATCACCATGCCAACAAAGTGATGCCGGGATAGAAATGTTTGCAAACCAATGTATCAAAATATGACACCCAGTCTGAAGAACATATACCAGACTAATGCATCGAAATGTGCACGATATGATGACATGGTTTTAGTAAAAGCAGCACGTAATCATGAAGATAGGACCCAGTTAGAAATACCCTCAGGTCGGGTAACCAAGTCCACTGAGTAGGGTCACCGAATGAAAGTGTCCACAAATTTCTAGATATGATTCCCAAATCCTCTTATCTGGCGCATCTTTCGAGGCCCCTATCGACATACGTCATGGTCCCTCCCTTACGCCTCCCGCTCATGAACAGAGATGAACAGTATGCCAGCCACTAGGAGACACGCCCAACTTGCTAGGGTCATATAACTAACAACCAAATCGGGATATTTACTGAAGCTCATTTAAAAACAAAGCTACATATTATCATCTCTAATTAATTAAGACCAGAAACTATGAGAGGGACACACTGAGTGTAGCATCAGGGCATTTATTTATTATTATTATTATTATTATTATTATTATTATTATTATTATTATTATTATTATTATTTCCCTTGATTTCTGTTGTATACTCATTTCCTTCTGGGTCCCAAACACAGACCTAAGGTCAGAAATGACTTCATGACCTTTTTATAAATAAATAAATAAAAATACCTAAAAGCACACATATTTTGCATAGATAAAGCTGTTCTTAAT
This sequence comes from Acanthosepion esculentum, assembly GCA_964036315.1. NCBI lineage: Eukaryota > Metazoa > Mollusca > Cephalopoda > Sepiida > Sepiidae > Acanthosepion > Acanthosepion esculentum. The sequence continues at coordinate 99,909,270 of OZ038496.1, read as the reverse complement.
GTGTGAGCTGTACTTGTAAGCGCATTTTAAGTATTTCTTTAAGGCATAGGCTACCAGGAATCCCTTCAATGAGTCTATTGAAATATTTTACGATCAATCCGAAGGCTTCAACTACAACTTGAATTATTGATACTACTTGAGATTTCCATCTCAAGATCCTTGTATTTTGATAGTTTTTGGAAGATCTCCAAAAGATACATTACAATCTGCAGGGACCTCCGTGTCAATAAGAAATCACATTCTGTTTTTGTAGTCTTGTTCCAGGTTTTATCTCTGTAACCTGGTCTCGGTGATGTTCATACCAGTTTCATTCCTGTAAAATGTGCATATTTTCCAGTGCAAATATTAGCCTACTCTACCATGTTGAGTTTTATATTCAGTGATGTGCAGCCTGATACAAGATACTTTTATTAAAAATGAGAAATAGCATTACAATAAAAAAAACTTATTATTATTATTATTATTATTATTTGATATGTTATGTTTCAAGCTTTGTATCCTGTAGAGCCAGGTTCAAACTATGGTCCTTAGGTGAATTGTCATTTAATTGATAGCACCTCTCTTAGTATATACGATGTTTCTAATAGGGAGATCTTCTGGGCAACTTTTATATTGATGTTAACTGGGACATTGTTAGTAAAATTGTCCATTCCTTTTCTGACGAAGCCCAGAGCTCCGATTACTATTAGTACAGTCTCAGTATTTATTCCCCACATTCTGTTAATCTCGATCTCCAGGTCCTTGCAGTTGGACAATTTTTGAATAATGTTATTATTATTATTATTATTATTATTATTATTATTATTATTATTATTATTATTATTATTATTATTGCTGTTAATATTATTATTATTATTAAATTTTCTATTGCTGATAAAAATAGTTGTTAAATATTTTATATTTAAAATATATTTCAATTATTTTAATTATATTAATAATTGATTAATATTTTATATTAAGTCCATCATTGTATTCAGAATCACATTTATCAAAAATAAGAAATAGATTTACAGTCAAAACTAATTTGCTTTCATTGCAAAGAGAGCAGCATTTCTTTCTGCTCGAGGAACAGAAAAGCATTTACATTGAACTAATTGAAATATTTCAACCCCCACCCACCCCCACGACCAGCAAACTCAAACGTCACTCGCTTCCCCTCCTCCATCCTAGATTTTTCCCGACGAAATGGCCGCTATTTTAGTCCGTAAAACATTGAAAATGTTTCCAGCCATTTCCGCCTGGACGCCTCAATAATAACGTTCAAAAAATGTCTGCTCAGTCGTCAAATCATTAGTTTTTGTTACACTCGACGACCACCCCCGGAGAAAGTTTGTTTAAGAATTCTATAATGCAAGATCCAGTGAAATGTCGATATAAACATTGAATAGACGTTCAATGAAGCGTGGTTGAAGACATAATGATGTCATCCATGACGTCAATTTAAGACTTGTTATAAAAATCATTACATTTCTAAACTACATATATGTAAACACACACACACACACACACACACATATATATATATATATATATATATATATATATACACACACACACAGATATATATTATGAAATGGACAAATCCGACAATTATTTAAGACATTTTTTATGTTTATACGTTCCTTTTTATAGATACAAATATTTAAGTAAATGCTCTGTTTCTAATAAACTGTTTTAACAACATTTACCGGCCTGGATGTCCGAGAAATGAATGAATGAGAGAAAATCATGGAGAATTGTATTTAAAAATAGTAAAATTGACCTTGCTAACCGAACGCTCCACTGTGTCCAAATCGGTTAAGGCACGTCAGGCTAAATGACGGTTCCGCATAGGATACATGTTCGATTCCTGTCGGAGGACGCATATTTTCTATGAAAGAATCTCGGACATTCAGGCCGGTAAATGTTGTTAATACTGTTTATTATAAACAGAGCATTTACTTAAATATATGTATCTATAAAAAGAATGTACAAACATAAAGAATGTCTTATATATATATATATATATATATATATATATATATATATATATATATATATATATATATATATAATATTATTTGTATACAGAAGAATTACTTAACTGTAACTGTGCAGTCCTTGTTGTTGTGTCTCCGACTTCGAAGTTTCGTGCAAACATCGACTTTTCAGGTGTTTGTTTAAATAGATATGCTTCCGATTTTTCTGCATGTTTTTTTTTTCATTTTAAGTTTTTGTGTCTTTTTTATTATTCCGTTGTGTACACCTTCATGATTTTTTACGTTTGTTTTTGTGTTCTTTCATAAGTGTAATAATTTTTCAAGTGTAAATTTTTCTTCCAATAATGATTTTTATTTTTATGGTTTGTATTAAATATGTTATATTGGATACTTAGATTATAATATTTTTGTGTTGTGTTGTTATGTAATATTATTTTATGTAATATTGTTATGTAATATGTTATGTAACATATTATGTAATGCAATATTAGTATTTAAGTTACAAAGCAAATATTTGTTAAAATGTCGGCATCGACCCATTCTCTCATTCTTCCTATTTAATAATTTAATTTGGTTATTAAGCTAATTATTGATAATGTTTCGTTAATTCATATTAATATGATTAATATTATAAAAGGTTACTTTTTATAACTTCCAATTTAATTTTAATAGGTACATTATTTTCTTTTTGACTCCATACATATTTTGATAATGTATTATTTGCGTATCTGTCTAATCTCTCTTTAAAAGTTGTTTCGGTGGCTCCGATATAAATTTGTTTTTCTGTGTTAATATTATTTGATACAGTTGCTTTATATATTATATCATTAGTTAAACATTTATTATTAAATGGACAGTTGTTTTTATTTCGACAATTACAATTGTTGAAATTTGTGGGTTTGTATTATTATACTTCTTTTTATTTTTGTTTAATATTTTTTATGTTTATTTATTATTTTCTCTATATTTATTCATACAACTATCAGTGATTTTGAATTGTATTTTTGTTAATGATTATTGAGAGTTTACTACTTTTAAGGAAGTGCTTTTCAGTTAGTATGTTTCTTATTTTTGTTTTTATTATATTACTGTAAGATGAGTTAAACAAAATCATATTTCCTTTTCTTTTGCTTTTTTATGAATTGTTTTTAGTTATGTATTCTTATTTATTCGAATCGCCACTTCTTAATTCTGATTCATATATCTTTTTATTTTCATTAATTATTTTTATATTGCTAGAATTAGTTGCAATTCTTTTTTAATAAATATTGCTATATGTTTAACTATAATATGAGGTTCATTAGAAATTTTGTCTCTCTCTCTCTTTTTGTACATATATATATATATATATATATATATATATATATATATATATATATATATATATATATGGGATTATTATTTGGTTTTCTATATGGATTGTATGTATTATTATTTAAATTAAATATTATGTCTTTAAAATTTACTATTTTTAGGTTAGATTTTATGTCTATTTTAAATCTTAATTTAATAAATATTTCTATTATTTGTTTTCTTATATCTTCTATTTTTCTTCTATTATATCATAACTGCCCATTGTTACGTCAAAGTTCTCATTTTTGTTGTTACTATTGTGCGTTTTTATCCATATTTTAATGTTGTAGCATAGTAATGATTTTCTGTAATTAATAATTATGTATAATTCTTCATCTTGAATATTTAAGTGTTGCTTTGTTAAATATATTCCGTTACAGAATATATACTCAGTAAGAGATGGCTAAAAGTCTTTTATATCTAAATTAATAAAAGAGCAATTGTTTTTTTTTAATATTGTTGAACCAATTAATAATTTCTTTTATATTTTTCGACTGATTTATATTGAGTATTTTTCTTAGTTTTGTACATATTCTTCTTGCTATTTGTTTGCTTAATTTTCCGATATTAGATTTTGTAGGTTTTTTAGTCTCCATGTTGATTTATTAAAAAAAAAAGAAATGACCGCGTGGTCGTTTAATTTAATGAATAATTCTAAATACTTTAGTTATTTAATTCTATTCTAATTTTAGTTTGCTGTGTTTTTTCCATTTTGTAGATTGTTCTTGATTTGACTGCTTGAATAAATAGTTTATTTGGTTTATCTTCTAATTTTTATGTAATTTATTAATTTTTGTAAATTATTTCTTCTTATTTCTATTTATTTATTATTATTATTAGTTGACTTTAGAAATCTCTCTCTCTCTCTCTCTCACACACACACACACACACACACACATATATATATATATATATATATATTAAATAAGGTGTATTTTTGTTAAACAATATGAACAAGTTCTGTTCATCAACTTTTATATTAAATCTTTTCGAATGAGTTATATTATTTTATAGGTCAATTTATATATATATATATATATATATATATATATATATATATATATATATATATATATATATATATATATACATACACATACACACACACACACACACACACACACATATATATATATATATATATATATATATATATAAAAGTGAACTTGTGTGGTGTGTAAATATAAAAGTGAACATAGAAGTCAACACTCAGAGGCGACAGGCTGTTTCATGCTAGACGCAATCGTCAGGTCGCCTGATGTTTGCGTCTAGCATGAAACAGACTGTTGCCTCTGAGTGTTGATTTCAATGTTCACTTTTATAATTACATACGCTCTATCTCTGATATTGAGCATTTTATCCCATAAATATAGCACACCTTAAAACTATATATATAAATATATATATATATATATATATATATATATATATATATATATATATATATATATATATATATGAGATTAAAGAGAACCCAAAATATATGTCAAATTAAATTTTTATTATTTATTATAAAAATGTCTTTAAATAATTGTCGGACTTTGTCCATTTCATAATGTGTGACGTCATTTGTTTACATTTGGATACGCCATGAGCAGATATGAATGTACGTGAGAGATTAATGGAAAACTGAAGTTTATAAGCAGTAAATTCGACCTTGCCTACTGAACGATCCTTTGTGGCCGAACGGAAAGGCACGTCAAGCTATATGACAGTTCCGTATAGGATACAGGTTCGAATCCTGTCGAAGGACGAATATTTTCTATGAAAATTTCTCGGACATTCAGGCCGGTAAATGTTATTTAATACTGTTTATTATAAACAGAGCAATTGCTTAAATACTTGTATCTATAAAAAGAATGTTAAACATAAAAATGTCTTTAAATACATCTTTATATTATATATATATATATATATATATATATATATATATATATATATATATATATATATATATATATATATATATATATCTTTATATTAAATATATATATATGTCTTTATATTAAATATATATATATATAAATATATCTTTATATTAAATATATATATATATATATGCCTTGTGGGGATCTAAATTAGAGATAATGCCCAATACCGATGACGGGGTAATGTGCAGCTCGCTCAATAGAGCCTCAGTTCTAAGGGGGGAATCGGGTGTGGGTAAACCGGAAGATTCGAGCGTTGAATTGAATGCGAATTTCCGAGCAAAGCATTCAGCCTTGTCGGCAGAAGAGGTCAGAACCTCGAACTGGTTGAACAAAGGAGGTATAGAGGGTTTGCTATTGTTAAGTACGCTCTTGCAGAGACACAAATAATCCTTGGAGCGAAATTTGCGAGATGCAATGCGTTCTTTCATCCGAGCAGCAAATAGTGACTTTGCTTCATTGAGGACGCGTTTACACTCGTTACGGTCAGAGAAAAAGTGACGTCTATTGCAGTCAGACATGTCACTTAGATATAGGTGGAAGAAGTGGTTCCTATGGGCGGTGGCAGCTGAGAAAGCAGCGGAAAACCAAAGGGGGAGCGCGATTTGACCTTATATTCCCTTGAGGGGATGAAAGTCTCGATATCAGCTTTAACCCAGGAGCGTAAAGACAACATCCCAGGAGACATCGCGAAGGAAATCCGGGAACGAGTCCCAGTCTGCTCGTTGATAGCAGAACGAGGTTCTAGTGGTAGGAGGTTCTTTGCAGGGGGTGGAGTTGAAGGAGATGTTGATAGACACTACAGCATGATCAGAATTGCCAAGGGGGCAGTGCTGCGTGGCGCTACAGGACTCGGGGATGGAGGTAAAACATAGATCGAAAAGAGAAGCCTTACCGTCCTGTTTGTAGGGGAAGCGTGTCGGGGAAGCGTGTGGTGAAGTCGACTATCTGCGTGAGGGATTGAGAAACGGAAAACTGAAGGGTTTGAATGCCTGCAGGGTCAGTAATAGCGTTTTTGAGCCACTTGGTATGATGGGCGTTAAAATCGCCAAACACGAATATGTGAGCAAACGGATGGAGAGAGAGATAGAGAGAGAGAGAGAGAGAGAGAGAGAGAGAGAGAGAGAGAGAGCCTTGTCAATGCTGTCAGAAATGCATTCAATTATACCACAGTCTTGGGAGGATGGTGAGCGATAAAGGAAAAAGAGGTAGCTTACAGCACTGAGAAGAGATAGCCGGAGACGCATTTACGAATGGTCTGGAGATTCAAGAGACAACTCTCTAGCCAGCGGGAGATGGTCCATGACTTAAACTCCAAGGCCATGCATGTCGGTTTGAGAGTCTTTTCTAAGGAGGGGAAGGTAACCGGGTATCAGAGGAGGGGACAGACGAATCGAGGCTGGTCTCACACAGAGCCAGAATATCCGGGCAGTTCGCAATGAGGAAATATTCCACGCTGCAGAAATTGGTTCTGATACCACGGATGTTGGAAAATGTAATGAGAAAGGGTTCAGGTGATTTTTTTAAGGCCTGGTTTAGGTTTTCTTTTCTGATCGTCATTAGTTATCATGTGAAAATTATACATACATACATATATATATATATATATATATATATATATATATATATATATATATATATATATATATATATATATATGAGCGTGTGTGAGACAAAGAGAGAAACAAGGTGTTATATAAATTTCTATATATCAGAAGAATGTTATTCAAATGAATAAGTCTAAAGATAGACCCTTCTTTCAGTCTGATGTAGTCGTTCTAGAAGACGAAACCCGTTACAAAGAAACTTTCTCAATTTTCCTTTCAATTTCCCTATATATATATATATATATATATATATATATATATATATATATATATATATATGCACACACACACACACACACACACATACATATATATATATATATATATATATATATATATATACACAAATGAGAGAAAGAACAGATGTAATAAAAACACACTGTCCGTAGCATTTACTTTTTTTAAAAGTGCTCAATACAAAATAGAGTAGTATCATTTTATTATCATTGTCTGAAGAAGTACAGTCGTAGTATTGCAACGCATTTGTATCGCGATTTCAAATTTTTTTATTATAATCTCTTATAATATATATATATATATATATATATATATATATATATATATATATATATATATATATATATATATGAAGAAATATAGTCTTAAAGTGTGCTATATTTATGGGATAATGTGCTCAATATCAGAGATAGAGCGTGTGTAAATATAAAAGTGAACATGGAAGTCAGCACTTAGAGGCGACAGTCTGTTTCATGCTAGTGCAATATATATAAAATATATATATATAGTGCAATATATATATATATATGTATAGAGTGAGAGAGAGAGAGAGAGATAACATATCCACTAATGAACGTTTATACAACGATACTTCTATCAAACTTAATATCCTAAAAAAAAAAAAGTTCCCCTTTAAGGTCACATTAGTATCATATAGACTCAAACAAACAGAGGTATTATGGGTAGACCACTTGGACAAAACGTCGCTAATATGAAACGATCAACTTCATATCTGACGTAAATCTTTGCATTAAAAACATTTCATTTTCAACATATGATTATAGAATGGGGGTAAAAAAGTTTTCCAAATCCACCAAAGGCCAAACATTTAATGTCAGAGTTGAAACCGATATTTACATTTTTAACTAACAACAACCAAAAACATAACTAAAACTAGATTTGAAAGAAAACTAGGTTTTAAAATTTACTTAAGAATTTAGCAATAGCAAAAAAATTCCATTCTTAGACTATGTCGTAGAATCCAATAATAATAAATTTACCACTTCACGATCCAAAAAAAAAACACTCGTAAAAACTTCTGTGACCTCAATTACGACAGCAAATGCCCACTTAGATATAAATTAGCGGTATAAAAAAAAGAAATTCCTAACGAGAGCGCACGTGACTTCCTTCTCGTGCCATCCATTCCGTAAAGAACCTCATAGCAAAAGACAAACGCTAGTTAACAGCGCTTTTCCAAACGGCATCATAGACGGTCAAATGGAATTTGTTTCTTTTAAAAGTAAAGAATAAGAACATAATACAAAGAAACAAGAACTGTAATATCAAAATGTATTTTATCGTAAACAGTTACACAGTTTGCAAGCAGGACAAATTCGATTTAAGAAATTATTTTTAAAAAATACTACACCCGTTGATATATCAAATGAATTACCTATTATCAGAAATAACACTTCGCTGTCAAAATCACACCTATATCACCACCCTTTCACTGTTGAAACTGTTAAATGTAGACGTCTCTTCTACTCCAATAGCTTCATATCTCGCACCTCACGCCTATGGAACTCCCTTCCTCATTCGTGTTTCCCTGATGACTATGATCTCCAACTATTAAAGTGTAACGTCAATCGACATCTCCAGTTGCCTTGATCTATCCTCTATCCTTCCCCACATCCTTTCCTCTAACACTCCTATTTGCTCTCGCTCCAAACCCTCTGTAACCCCTTGCGTGCTAGTGGCTTCCAGCCTTGCCTGGGGTGAAAAGCTTAAAAAAAAAAATATCAGACCAATATTATTTTACGAATTTAGATGCCTTATTTGTTCCTTGCCAAAAAAAAAAAAAAACTGATCAATAATTACGTTGGACATACCATCAGCTGCTGGCCAAAACGACTGACGCTATATATCTCCGACCATAGATATGACCATAGCTCAATACGGACACATTTACACCAGCGCCGTATTGTACCAAACTCAATAAATAGCATAGTCGTGGAAAATATGGATGTGATTCGTACCTCTCAAAAACGTTTAAATATGATGAAAATCCTTATAAAAATAAGAAAACAACAATTAATGACATTAATTATGAACAATGATTATTATTATATTTTTTATTATGAGAGATTATAATAAAAACATTTTTAAATCGCTACACAAAAACTTTCATGTTTCAATACTTTGGTTGTACTTCTTCAGACGATGGTAAGTAACTGATACATCAGTTACTTACCATCGCCTGAAGAAGTACAATTTAAAAATGTGTTTTTATTATAATCAGTCATAATAAAAAATGTTTTATAATCTCTTATAATAAAAAACGTTTTTATTGTAATCTCTCATAATAAAAATATAATAATAATATATTGCTCGACTTTGTATTGAGCACATTTTAAAAAAGTAAATGCTACGAACTGAGGATTTTTACTCCATTTGTCCTTTCCTCGATTTTGATATACATACATATATATATATATATATATATATATATATATATATATATATATATGATTAATACAAATAAAATTTGTTCCTTAGCTGCATGATGTTATATTCAACACCTCGACTCTGGATTTTCTGCTCTAAAATATGTCAATGCGTATTGGGAAAAAAGATCATAGTCCGATTTTTACTAAAAATATCATGTTTAATTATTTCTCGGATCTTCGACACACACGCACACACAGACACATATTCAGGTTGCGATGCATATATTATCGTCTAAATTACGCAAAAATGAAAATAACACTGATATATAACAGATATATTTACCAAAATTACACAAAAATATCTTGAATAAATTTATTCAATAAAATCGCCATTGGCTTCAACCAGGGCCTCCATACGACTTCGGAATCTCTTTCAACTCTTTTGGACGGTCTCCTTGTTTAAGTTGGTGAATGCTGCCATAATCCTTACCTTCAGTTCATTTTTGTGTTACAAGGTGTTTTGTTGGTGTCTCTCTCAACTGCGTCCCACACATAATAATCAAGGGGTTGCAATCTGGGGTGGCCAGATGTAAGCAGTGATGTGGGTCTTCCAGTAGCCACCCTCTTGACACAGAGCAACACTACCTCCTCAAAGCACTTGATGTAAGCCTATGTGTTGAGTCTGAGGCCCTCACCAACAAATTCGGGAGTTCGTTTCTTATCAGAATAATCAGAGTGAGTTTTCTGAGCTACTGTACCTTCGTAATCACCATTAGACTCACATTAAACAGAAAAATGTGACTAAAATGTAAAGACCCAGAAATGGGCAATTAAATGATGACAAGAAAAGATGGACGTGTTTCGTACGCCAAATGACGTCATTTCACCGTCATAAAAATGACGTCATTACCTCGTCATAAAAGAAGATACTGATTGACATTATATTGATTGAATTATATGAAATCATATCTTAAATCTTCTAAATATAAATTGATTCTTGTAAATAAACAATCTAATAAATAAATAGTGATTCATAGTTTTGTTGTCAATTCTCAAGAATAAAAAAAAATTATAAATCCACTTTAATATGTTTCAGTTTTATTAAAATTCTAATCATCGCGTTTGAAACAATAAACATAAGAAAGGGAGCCAAGAGTGTGAATGTGTTGTGGAGTTATTTCCACAATAGAACTTGTAGTCGGACTAAAGGCTTCTTAAATGGGGTAAACGTACAGAAACGTTAGGAACTTGTAAATAAGTGTTACGCAGAGTAATCGAGTTGTGGTTGCTGATAACTTACTCCTGCCTTGACTACGTACTGACTCCTACTTATAATAGGTGGGAGAGTCTATTATCTAGACAAGGTGTCTTCCACTATAACAGAATGGCAACAGATTCACGAGGACGTAAGCAGAATCATTCTTATTACATCTAAAGGCAACGCTGACAGGCGGTTACACGTCTTATCGACAATGATAGTCAGTTATGCCACAGAACAATTTGGCTTTGCCATTACTTACCTGTTATGTCAAACTGTTCGTTAAGAAGTTGGATCTTTCCGCGTGGTGGACCTAAGTGGAAAAAAAAGAGACTAGCCTGCTGTCTATTCTTATTTTGTATCGTCTTGGCTGAGGAGGAAGTGACGTAAGTCGTTAATGATTGGTCGCTTGTAATTTCAAGATCAGCAGTTGCAGTTACTTAATGTGTCCATTTGTTGCGTTCTTCAGGATTTTTCTGCTTCAGCATCACCTGCCGGAATAATACTGCTTCGGTAGGGTCTCTTGGGCGAACAAGTATGATGTTGCAAGACCCGAAACTTGTTATGACCCAAGTCATAACATCACTGACGAGGCGATCCTGTGCACTCGTTGGAGTGTTTTCATGACAAATTATATATATATATATATATATATATATATATATATATATATATATATATATATATATATATATATATATATATATATATATATATATATGAAGAAATATAGTCTTAAAGTGTGCTATATTTATGGGATAAAGTGCTCAATATCAGAGATAGAGCGTGTGTAAATATAAAAGTGAACATAGAAGTCAACACTTAGAGGCGACAGTCTGTTTCATGCTAGATGCAATCGTCAGAAGTGTTGACTTCTATGTTCACTTTTATATATATATATATATATATATATATATATATATATATATATATATATAAGAATATACATGTTATGCCTATTAAATTTGTTAATTATTTTTTCGTTTTTGTGAATAAATGTTTGCAAATGTGACTGTTGTTTATGCCTAAAATATTACAAATTCATTTTATAACCAAACTGTCCACTCACATGAGTCACCGTCGGGAATGTTCGTAAGAAAAGAATTCCAAATATATTTCAAGCAGCGCATTGTTTATAAAGTGGCGTTACATTTAATTTGAAAGTTAAATCCAATACATAAGAACGCATTAAGTCATGTCATCAACGTGTAATGATGTGGAACACTTTTTATACCTTCAAGAAGACGTCGTCATAGACTAAAGTTAATCTTTATTAATGAATGGTTACATTTATGAAATATAAATAACCTCAATATACTTTAGTTTTTTTGGATCTTTTTTTTTTTCAGTTGGATTCATGGCGTATGTGAGCACTGTAATAAAAGAGCTAAAATCATTGTCCGCAAGGAATCAAGTAATATAAAAACGAACCGTTATTAAGAACGGCTTTCTTAATTAGGTATTAATAATCAAATTAGGCTTCACTGAAAGAATAATAATTTGAATATAAACCCGAGTTTCAAAATAAGACGAGAAATATTGACAACAATATATTCTACTGAAATGCACTGACACCAGATAGCATGGAATGACAATAAAAGATCCCATCAAACCTGTGAATAAACGTAGACATTTAAGATTATTTGTCGTTTATTATAAAATATTTAATACCATTAACCTAATTATCAAAAATAATATGCCTCAGCCTACTAATCCCTTACTGTTGCTTATGTAATTATTTGTCAAATCGATGATTGCATCTGTAAACATTAAGCAAAATATGTTATATCGATGAACTAACAACAACTCTGCAATGAGACATCTCTTTGGTAAACATCATGAGAACCAGAACCAAAATAGCAGACAGATGCCGAAATATTCCATAAATCCAACTGCAAAAGAAGACGAAAGATTATTGAAGAATTTACACTAAAACAAAGGCAGCTATCTAATAATCAAAAATAACATTAGTCTAAGAGCCCTTGAGTACATCTGAAATATATCTCACATCATTCGACGTTGCTGACATAAGTTACTGCGTTCTAATATATTTGATTTAACTTTCAAACAAAATACAATCCCAGTTTATAAACAAGGCTTGAAATATGTTTGTTTTTTTTTCCTTCTCTTTTCTTACTCAAACCCATCACGAGAACTCATGCGAATCGAAAGCCTGGACGCAATATAAATTTTAACTATTTTATACATCATCAATATTGAAACGTTACTCGCATCCTCGTAAAAGACATCCACAAATATTTAATGGACATAAAATATCTATTCCTTTTAAGAAGAAATGTTCACAAATACGATCAATGGCAAAGTTTGTTGAATATTAAAATTAACTACATTTACATATATATATATATATATATGTAAATATGTATATATATATATGGTATAAAATGACAATTGGAAAAATCTTAGATTTTGCCGACGCGTTTCGTCTTCCGACTTTTTCAAGGCAAAAATGAAATCGAAATATCTCTGTTGTTATAGTTACAATCCAAATTTAAAAATATAGACGCTTCTGTACAAGCCTTTTTTTCTGGTTAATGTAAATTACCTTTATAGTAAGATTTTTTTCCATGTCGACAATACAGTTAAATTCCCATATCAATTCTGTGGACAAGACTTGTCCACAGAATTGATCTGGGAATTTAACTATATATATATATATATATATATAATATTATATGAAAAGATTACTTAACTTGTAAATATCAATTTTATCCCGACTTGGAAGTTTCTTGTTAAAATTTCCATTCTTCCGGGAGTCCTGGTTTTAAACAGCATTTCCATTTTTTTTTCAATTTGTTCCGAATCTTTATCAATCCGCTCCTTTCTCCGTTTTCTACAGGTGCCTATTCTTGAATTTACCATTCTTTTACACGCGTACATTCATGAAATTTAACTTTTCTTTACGCCTTTCATTTTCTCTACACCTGTAAATTTTTCATCGAAATTAAATTTATTTTCTTCATGATCTATATAGACATTGTTATGTTATGTCATATTATTAAATTATAATCTTTGTTAATTTGTATTATTAATTAAATTATAATATTTTATGTGTATTTGTATTATTATTTAATATTTTTAATTAATATTTTAATTATTTGGTATCTTATATATACATATACACACACACACACACACACACACACACACACACACACACACACACACACACATATATATATATATATATATATATATATATATATAGCATAATGAGAAGCCACGTATATTTCTGACGAAAGATCGGGGCCGATCTGAAATATCAAATATATATATATATATATAATATAAATAAATACTTTCACAAAAAAACATTCAATTTTTTTTAATTTGCAACTTTTCAGTTGTTTTTTCTATATTATATATATATATATATATATATATATATATAATATAGAAAAAACAATATATATATATAATATAGAAAAAATATATATATAATATAGAAAAAACTATATATATATATATATATATTGTTATTATTATTATTATTATTATTATTATTATTATTATTATTATTATTATTATTATTATTATTGCTTAAACGTTACTTTTAGTGGTTCCCCATATTTGAGCCGGTGGGCGCATATTTTTCTTTAATAAGATTTCTTGAATATTCCTGCTATAGCGAAAAATCGTAGGGCATTTGGTGGTTACGGCGCCATCTCCCATAATATAAATACTTCGTCACGCGGCGCTATATGAGGAAGACGGCATTTTTTCACCGCTGTACGTCATAATGGATTGTGTTATATTCGCTGTCTGTCGTTTGTGTCGATTTTGAGGGAACTATTTTGCCCGTCATTATGGCTTCCAAGCGTATGCCAGACTCGTGTGTAATTATGTAGGTGACTTCCGACCTATGTCGAAAATCAGGTTACGTTATATATATATATATATATATATATATATATATATATATATATATATATATATATATATATATACGAATAGTGATTGATAAAGGAGATTTCCAAATCTATACAATATGTTTAAAGCTAGAATTTAAAAAAAAAAAACTAGTATTAAAAACGAAATAAATTTATTTCTATTCAAAATTACAAGTTTTTTTTTCAACAATGGTCACTATGTAAGACTACAGATTTTCCAAAGCCTTTTAATCATTTTTTTTATTCCGTTCGCGAAAAACGTTTATTTTCACCCAACTTTACACAACACTTTCGGTTTTGAGAGAAAAATATCGAGCAAAGAAAGAGAGGAGGTGATAAAAAGGAAGAAAAGAAAGAGAATGAGAGGAGGCGATAAAAAGGAAGTAAAAGAAAGAGAATGAGAGGAGGCGATAAAAAGGAAGTAAAAGAAAGAGAATGAGAGGAGGCGATAAAAAGGAAGTAAAAGAAAGAGAATGAGAAGAGGCGATAAAAAGGAAGTAAAAGAAAGAGAATGAGAGGAGGCGATAAAGAGGAAGTAAAAGAAAGAGAATGAGAGGAGGCGATAAAGAGGAAGTAAAAGAAAGAGAATGAGAGGAGAGAAAAAATGAAGACAAAGAAAGAATACAGAAAAATGTGACTAAAATATAAAGACACAGAATTTAACAAACAAGAGATTTGGCAAGAAAAATGATGACAAGATGGACGTGTTTCGTACGCCAAATGACGTCATTTCCCCGTCATAAAAGAAGATACTGATTGACAAGATTTCAAGATTTATTGTATATAAAATACAACTGTGGCACAAGGCCGAATATGTGGGGGATGGGCTGAGGCTGATCATCACTTACTATCTTATATCTAGCTAATCAGATTTACGACTCATTCACTCATTACAATTTACACATCCACCAAAAGAACTTATCCATCATCATTCAATCTTCCATATACGACAATACCGCATACTTTCAGTGACAGGGGCCAAGATTAACCGCGACAAGTCGTCCGGCTTGCGGTTAGGTGCCTGGAAGGGGGTCGATCTTCCGGAGCCCTTCGGTTGGACGGACGATCCTGTCCGCATTCTTGGAGTGTGGTTTGGACCCGACCTCCAACTGGTGAAAAATTGGTCTGAAGTACGAGCAAAGGTCGACGCTGCCAGTCAGACTTGGCGTCGACGGAGGTTGTCCGTAAAGGGCAGAGCGGAGGTGTGTGCTACATACATTGATTGTCCTTTATCGATTGTCCGTACTTCCTCTCTGTGACGACCACAGGAATCCGCTCGAGCGCTCGCTATACTCCATTTTATGGAGGCGATGCGGGAATTAGGTCGACAGACGAGTCTGTGTACACCGTCCGTGTCATGAGGGGGGGGGAATGCCACACTTACAGAGCCACAAACGTGCCACGAGGTTGGCTTTCTACGCCGCGCGTTGACAGGAGGAGATCCGATTATGGCGGGGATTGTCAGGGCCACTTCCCTTTCCTTACTATCAATCCCCCATCTCGCGGGCTGAGCGCCATCGTAAGCCCCGGGATCAATCGGATTTCCTTCGCGAGTGTCGGTCGGCTTTGCTGGCTGTTCCTCGGTCCAGTGACCTTTTACGGCCTAGGAAGTTCTTCTATCGTCTTTTAGTGGATGGAGTAGCGTGGGATTCCCTACGTGATCAGCTCTGCTTGTCGGAGAATGGGTTTCGCTGTTACTGGTCTTGGGCGCGAGCGGCGGATTATCTCAGTAACCCTGAGTTTTCGCTTACCTGGCGATTGGCTCGTAATCGCCTGCCTCTCAATGACAAGGCCTTCATATGGGGCTTGGCGGATTTGCCAGACTGTGAGCAGTGTGGCCTTGGTTTAGAGGAAACGGCTTCGCACGACTTCTACCATTGCCCCAGGTCCGCCCCTTATGGGACCATGTCGGCGAGCTGACGGCTCGTCTCGCCCCCGAAAAGCTTGTGCCCATTGATCGTGCATACGCGTGTGACAATGTGTCGCCCCCGTATTCCGGAGTGAAACGAATGGTGTTTCTGACGCTGCTAGCCACGACTCGAATGGTGATTTGGACGACGCGGATGGAGGAAGTCTTGCGAGGCAACCGTCTTTCTCATCAGTATCTAATTCGATTTTGGCTCAAGATGAAGATTAGAACTGATAGAAAACGATTGCATTTGACAGTCTTCAGCGAAAGGTGGGTGACTGAGGCGAGCTTGGTTCGTTTGAACGGGACTAGCGTTGATTTTCTCTTCTAGGTCAGCCTATGCCACATCGGGGTTGTTTCCTGTGGAGCCCTCCCCTTGGTTAGGTTAGACAAGCTTTTGTGTACCTAGTTAATATGAGTAAATGTTGTTCCTGGCCTGTTCCCGGCTACATCTTTGGTTATGATCCAAGTTGAGATTCCCAAACTCCCCAGTTTGTTTTTGGTCCTCCTTTTATGTCAACTGGGTCAGCTTTACACTTTCCCACGACCAGAGAGCTTCTTGATTTTGTCCAATGGCCAGAATACAGTCGCCTCTCTCCTTCTTGAGGGTTGGACGAGCCCTACTAACATCAGTTATGTTTAGTTCACTTTGTGTCTATGTTTAGTTGTTTTGGGGTTCATTTTCTCCCCTCTCATATTTCATCATAGATTTTTAAGTATTTATCATCATTAAACTTGGGGGGCGTTTTGTAGATCCCCCTTGAGAGGATGCGGTATTATGGTGTATGAAGGATTGATTGGTGATGGACGAGTTTTTGTGGTGAATGGGCAAATTGAAATGAGTGAATGGGTCGTGAATCAGATTAGCTAGGTATAAGATAGTTAGTGAAGACCAGCCTCAGCCTCAACCCCTCCCCTTTTTTCGGCCTTGTGCCATAATTGTATTTTTTATACAATAAATACCTACTCTCAGGGGACTTACAAAAACATCCCATGACAAAAATTAATGATTAAAAAATTCTACATACAAAAATCTGTCGATGATACGTTTCTGTGAGTGGGAGTGGAATGAACCCCAAAACAAATTAAAATATCAAAACAAATACACAAAATAAAAGGATAACTGATGTTAGTTGGACCTGTCAAACTCTCAAAAGAATTCAGAGAGGCCGCCGTATTCTGCCTTTAGACAAAATCAAGAGGCTCTCTCACTAAAGGAGACAAAAAGGATAAAATAAATATATTCATGGGGAAGGAGGAAAAATGATCCAGTCAAGGTAAACAAAAGGAGGGCTCCAAAAACAAACTGGGTAGTTTGGGAATCTCGATTTGGATCATAACCAAAGTAGAAGCCGGAAACAAGCCGGGAACAAGCCGGGAACGACACTTACTCACATTAACTAGGTACACAAAAAGGGTCTAGCCTAACAGGAAACCACCCCGATGTGACTTAGGAAGACTTAAAAAAGAAAGTCAAGTCTAGCCCGTTCAAGCGAACCAAGCTCGCCGCAGTCATCCACCTTTCGTTAAAATCTGTCGAAACCAATCGCTTTCTATCTGTTCTAAGCTTCTTCTTGAGCTGATGCTCGAAGAATCTGATTAGATCCTGATTGACATTTGCAATGAATTATTTCAAACGTGAATCATTAATATTAAATGTCCCCCAATCAGATTTATTTTCTAAATGTTTACGTATTTTCTCTGAAAATATCAACCTTTTAACGCTTTCCTAAAATTTGATGCCATCAAATTAGAGTTTTATATTGTGTGTACAACTCTGGTTTTAGTTTTCTCATCTTTTGGGTTTTGTTTGTTGACTAAAACGCGGCTATGCATTGTCAAGATAAAACAGTTTTCCTTTCATGCGGTATTCTATGGCTGCTCACATATTAGAATAAATTCAGTATAAGGAAATTGAACCGGGAATATAGAATAGGCTGCAATATGGATAGTGTCTCCCAATACCGCAAGTTGTTACAAAACGAAAACATTAACCTAAAAGCTCGTGTCCTTTTCTTAAATATCCTCGTCAGATCGAGACTCGGATGTCATGTCTGATGCCAAAATCGTACAGAAATATCTAAACTGTAAGCTCTATACAAACGCTTTCACTGATCAATGGTTAAAAATGGTTTCTAACTAATGAAACCTGTAGATCTTAGAGAGGACCATCCTTCACCAAACCTTGTGTACTGGCGCTACAGAATCACAAATAACAGAAATCACATCACTCGAGATCTTTCAACAACAGTTAAATTAATGTTGACAAAATGTTAACGTTTCACAATACTTTGAACAAAAGGTTAGGAAGGAAACCCCAATCAATACTGGAAAGAGTGTTAACAGTTAGTGTACCTATTTTTCTGAAAAATTGTTTTAATAGAAAGATTTTGTAAATTTCCACCGAAAGTAATACTGGGTGCGCGTTCAATTAATGCCAAGGAAACACCTATAATATCATAATTATCATTTGTTTAACAACTCACAAAGTTTGGCAAAACTTTATTGACTATTCAGCATTACGTTTTAGAGAAATTCCATGTGCAATTTTTGCGACCCCAAAATTCTGAAAAAAACTTTATACAATGAAAGAACAAATTTGAATCACGTAACTTTCGGAGCACTTGGTGGTGACGATATTCTATAGATGACCCCTTCTTAGAATTGCAACGATAAATCCCAGATTCATGGCAATTTTTGTACGAAAACAACCCCTCTCATCACGATGGAATTAATTGTTGATAAACATTTTCCCATTTTTCTTCTCTTCCTCCTAACACAGTGATGCCTTCACTGGAATACATCATGACACCATTTGTCTGGGCCAATCTTTCGCTCCTCAATAACTTCTGTTTGTTTAATTTGCCGTTTTTCTTGAATCGTGTCATTCACGTTTCTCTGATTCTCTTCGGGATTCTATGAAATCAAACACCCTGATCCATTGCTCATCAAAACACACAACCATCTCGCTATAACTTTCTTTCGTACGTCTACACACATCACGAAATTTCGTACCAACCCTGTCCTTTGATCAAAGTGGTTATATCGATCTCATTCTCGTGGATTCAATAAAGGGCTAAGTTTAAAATTGGCAAGAAAGTTACCGACTGCGACAGCTTAAAAGAACTGGAAAGTTCTGTGATTATACCAAGATGTTAACGCTGATCACAGCAGACAATAAGAATTCTTCATCTCAAAATTTCCGATATAAAGTAAACTTCGTAGATTATATATGAAAAATGTTATGGGATGAAATTGTCGAATATTTCATAAAGAAGAAAAGATTCTCTAATATAGGCAAAATCTGCGTAAAGTTATTTAGCCTCATTTACATATTCAAGGGAAGCCCGTCTAAACAGATTTAATCGCAAACAAATCTACACTTAATAGATGAAGTAATTGCCTATTTCCTACAGCTTGGACATCGTCGTTCGAGCTTAAGAATTAAAAAGGATTTCGAACGCTGATTATCAAGGTTGGCTGTCTTTATTTGGAGGATTCTCAGCAGTGTTAACATAGTAATTATATGCGCAATATGTATTAGGAGTTTCCGATAATAAATAATATAATAATACTAAACTATTATTACTAATAGTATTAATAAGATATTAACACCTTTTTCTTAGTTTGTACCAGCCTATCAATCTCTGTTCTCATTGTATGTATATATTCTGCTTGTCATGTTCTGTGTTTATTTCTTTTCCTGGCAATATTTTCATGCAATGTAGAAAAAACGATTCTATTGTAAAGACGAATGTTTAATATTTCTGCCGGAGATAAAAAATAAAATTTGAATCAGTTATTGACGAAGTATTCAAATCATAACTTCTTTTCTAACTGTTCAGATTTTCCATAATTACAGACCTAAAATTAACTTCAAATACCTGTACGATGAATATACTTACCGTAAAAGATATGTAGCGGACCGTGAGGGTGAAGATGTGAAGAGATATAAGAAGGTTAAGACTTCCTGCTAGCCGGTCCACATACATGGGAATGTTGGACTTTAATTAAGTCCAAAGAAGACAAAGAAAACAAACAAGACCGATATATATGGGTAAACAAATATATATTAATAACAAGTTACACAAAGACATGAACAGTTACATAGTGTTTGTATGGAGAAATTATGTGTGTGTATTGTGAATGTTCGTACGTACGTGTATTGTTCTTAGCGTGTTCCCAGAATTTGGGAAACGCTGTATCTGTGAGAGGTCACATAATGGAGTTCGTTGAAAAGAGAGATTTTTACCTCGTTTCCACGCGCCGTGGCGGCCCAAGGCCTAAGTCGAAAAAAAGAGAGAGAGAGCGAAGGGTCAGCCAGTATATATAGCCAGTGGGGAGAGACCCCTGTTGAAGGATTAAGGGACTGAGGATGAGCTAACTGCGACAATACCTCCCCTCAGGATAAAAGTTGTAGAAAGCAAACTTTTATTATGTAAAAGTTTTGAAAATTGTTCTTGTTCACTGAAAAGAAAATGTGTCTAAGTGTGGTTGAGAATCGTGATTCGACGAAATGTGCTTGTGTTGTCGTCAGGGTGCTGTGCATTTTTCTCTAGTGGTCCAGAGTCGAGACACTTTCTGGAAGAAACCTCGGTAGTGTTCAGCGTTTGCTATCAAAAGTCTTTTTTTCCAATGCTCCACGTTAAGTTGGGTTTGTCGTCCCGTCAACCTGTTTGCTGGCCTAGTCGTAGTTTTGCTTGAAAGATGAGGTTGTTTGTTTGAGATGCGTGGATAAAATTGGCGTACAAGGTTTAATGGTAGCAGCGTTGTGGTGAATTTGGTGGCTGCTGCTGCTAGGCGTGGCTGCTTCTTGTGGTCAGCGATGATGGTCGGCCAAGTGAAGGTGAGAGAGGAGGGAGCGCGTCGCTCTACCCCGGAACCAAGTTGAGCTGATGTAGAATTTCTACCGAGTGTCGAATGCATGTTGAGAGAATTTGCTATTATTGACGATAGAATATCGTTCTCGCAAATTCTTAGATAATTCGAGTTGCATCATTGCAGGGTGAGATAAAGGACGGTGAGTCGCCTTTGTTTGAGATGTGGGTCACACTTTATCCATTTCAGTCCAGAAGAAGAGAATTGAATTTAGTTAAAAATGGCGTTGCGTTTTCCGTTTGGTAAGTCGGGTGAAATTAAGGTCAAACGTCGCCGAGAGAAAGAAAAGGTCAAGCAAATATAGACCAGTGGGGAGAAAGAATTGTAAGGCTTATCTCATAGAAGTAATTGCAGTTTCCACGTGTTGTAGGAAAAAGTCTTTTTGTCGTGCAGGAGCAAATTGTTTTGTAGACATGTTGTAGTGAATTAAAAGTTCTTTCATTAATAGTGTACAGCGTGTGTAGAATAGAAAAGAAGTTTTCAATATTATGTTTTTTTGACTGGCTCTCATTTGGAAGGTCTGTATACGAACTTGCTTGTACATATATATCGTCTTGTGTGTGTTAGCAAGAGTTGAAAATTAAATCACGTCGGGAAGTCACCATTATGTAGCGCACCGTGGGGTGAAGATGTGAAGAGATATCAGAAGGTAAAAATTTCCTGCTAGCCGATCCAGGTACATGAGAATGTTGGACTTTAATTAAGTCCAAAGAAGACAAAACAAACAAGACCGATATATATGGGTAAACAAATATATATTAATAACAAGTTACACAAAGACATGAACAGTTACATAGTGTTTGTATGGAGAAATTATGTGGGTGTGTTGTGAGTGTTCATACGTACGTGTATTGTTCTTCGCGTGTTCCCAGAATTTGGGAAACGCTGTATCTGTGAGAGGTCGCATATTGGAGTTCGTTGAAAAGAGAGATTTTTTACCTCGTTTCCACGCGCCGTGGCGGCCCAAGGCCTAAGTCAAAAAAAAAGAGAGAGAGAGCGAAGGGTCAGCCAGTATATATAGCCAGTGGGGAGAGACCCCTGTTGAAGGATTAAGGGACTGAGGAGGAGCTAACTGCGACAGATATGTTAATTATTAATTATCATTCCAACTGTTTTATTTCTTTATTTCAAGGTAGTTCAAATGCGCTGATATATCTATTCATATAAAATCAAATCGGAAAATCTATAAATATACGTGTAACTTTAATCTAACGTGAGATTGTGTAGCCGTGTGTGAATCACCAGAGAGGTGCTTACCTTCTGAATAACGGCCCAAACAATCGGTCAAACTGCAAGAGTGTGTGGGCGTTAAATTCTATGCGAAACGAGAACTTGCAAGCATAGAATTATAATCTGTCACGCTGGACCCAGTGGGGGCCGTCAGCAGCCTAAAGACAAATGGTTCTCGCCGGCTGTTGCCAAGGCTGACACCGTTTGTAGATATTGATTCGTGTGTTTTCCTTTGTATGGATGTATGTGTCAGTATCTATGTAACCTGGGTATTTATGGGTCCTCATACGTTTGTATAAGGTCCCTTCTTGCTTTCTCTCTATCTCTCTCCTGGTTGGACGGAGGGGCGCGTGCCTTCCGAAAGGCTAATAAAGAAACACCCAGACGTTATTAAATGCCGGACATGTTTACATCATACAAATCGCAGCGTGGATCTCTCATAAAAATAACGTAAATATTTAAATTTCCGACAGAATGAATTCGTTGTTTTTGACTTAATTACAGGAAATATCCAATTAGCATCTAAGAAGATACTTTTCCTGTTTCCCCAGGTAATCTGAAATTTTCAATTCAGCTTCGACCGTCCTACATCATTTTGAACCAAGTGGAATTGGAAGCGTTCGTTTGCAGTTGAATAACTGTCCACCCGTCATTGACAGAAGGCAGTGTTGGCTGTTGTCATTTCAAAAAGGTTTCTCTATTTCTTGCTGACTGAAAATTATCTTATCAGCTTTTATTAGGCAAACACAAAAATGCAACATAAATTTTCATTATAAACGAATACAAAAGATACAGATCACAGAAGCTGGCATTTAGTGCGATATCGCTTAAAACCTAATTACATATTATTTTCTTCTTTTACATATTAATAGAATTTAGTTGACATTCTCCAATTTTGCTGCCGATATACTAGCCCCAAATATTTGTCTAATTCGCTCCTCTTCTTCTAAATTGGGTTGGTTCATTATTTCTACGAGGCACTCAATCTCAAGCCCATCAATCAGGTTCGTCCATTGTAGGTCTCTTTTTATCATTAAAAATGATTATTGCAAAATCAATTTTCTTGTACTTTTTCACACAGCTTACATATGTATTCTTCTTCTTCTTCTTCTTCTTCTTCTTCTTCTTCTTCTTCTTTTAGTGTCCCTCCATGAGGTAAGCGATCATGGATCTTCAGAATTTCCCGTCTTTTGTAGCTCTAAATAAATTATGGCTTTTCTTATCTCTCCTAAATCCTGTTCCACCATCTATTTACTTAAGCTCTCTAGGTATGCGTTGTTTTTTTTTTTGTCCTTTTTGCTTTCAATCTGTCTTGTGAGTATCAA
Source organism: Acanthosepion esculentum (assembly GCA_964036315.1). Lineage (NCBI taxonomy): Eukaryota > Metazoa > Mollusca > Cephalopoda > Sepiida > Sepiidae > Acanthosepion > Acanthosepion esculentum. The sequence continues at coordinate 99,885,265 of OZ038496.1, read as the reverse complement.
ATTTTCCAAGCCCTCTTTCCTCAGTGCCCTATAAAACAAATGTAAGCCTGTGTTACATACATCTGTACACATATAGACGCACTTTCCGTTTATCCCATACTAACGCAATTCATTCGACTGTAAGGAAAAGATACACAAAATATTCTGTTTGAAGTTGTCCCCAAAGAATCTTTGTAAATCATTTCTTTCAATTTGAAAGAAAAATAATACCCAAATAATTAAAATTTATTCAAATTTGTAGATCCGTGTTTGAAGATTAACTTAATTCTTCGCTTCTACACACACATTCCGTTATTTGGGAAAAGGAAATCCATTGCTAGAAGAAATGCATTCAAGCTAGCCCAATGACATTCACGGTTGTAGGACGTGTTGGATCATTTAGCAAATAATAAGTGAATAATTGACAAAAACGCAACATTCTTATTCGATTCTACTTTTTGTATATTTCCAATGTACGGCATAAGAAATATGAGTGTGTCGTCATATTTTCCATTTGCATATTATTTAGTTTGAAATGCTAACTGAAAACTCACTCTACTGTCGAAATTTTTAAGTTAGTTATCTCGAAAGGCCTAAATGAAATTAAAAGAACAGAAATTTAGTTCTACAGAAGGATGCTGAGGATACCATGGACCGAACATGTAAACAACGACGAGGTTTTGGAGAAAATGAAAACAAAAAGGAAACATCAGCAAGAGGCAGTTGAAATTTCTAGGGCACGTAATGAGGAAGGGGGGCTTGGAAAACATGATACCCACAGGACAGATTGAGGGAAAGAGGGACAGAGGAAAACATTGCGTAATATACTTGATGGGCTTAAGCGAATGGACGATAGAGCAGGGTTTGGGAGATATAACAAAAAAGAACTACAATGGACAGGAAGATATGGAGGGCCATGAGAAGGCATATGGCACATAAAACAAGAAGAATCGATCACCAGCGCTGAAAATGAAATCTAGGAGCCGAGTTCAAATCTTCACCTAGTCTGTTGCATTTATTTGGAGAAGGGAGAGGGAAGTCATGACAATTCAGAGATAATAAAAAGACGGAAACTAGAGAAATGTAGTCACCTACGGTTTAAAGACCATTGTATTTTTAAAAATCTATTGAATTATATGAAAATTATCACTATCGTTAACAATTTGGTTTTAATTTAAGCTTCTGGAAGAACTGATTTCGCAAAAGGTTTCAAATACACAGCTGGCCATAAATTCATCCACCCCATTTTTTTTATTCTTGTCCGGCAATAAAAAGTATGCAGAACACCAAACTATATAACTTATTATTTAAATTGTTCAGACTGTTGTCTTTATTTTTATTGTCATGTTATGAATATGACAATAAAGATGAGGACAACAGTTCGAACAATGTAAATAATGTAAATAGTGTACATAATACCTCATCTCAGAAATATAGACAGATCATGTCCTCGTGTGGTTGATGTTGTTGACTTCTTAGTAGCAATTGCTCAAACTATAAATATACATTTCCGGTGACTGTAAACAGGAAGAAACTAATGCAAAAAGGCCATTTTTTTTATTACTTGCTAGGAAAGTTTCATAAAAAGATAATGCTTCGATTTAGTTACCCTGACCAACATAAAGTATGGCTCCAGTTTAGCATTATGCTTCAGTCAGTCAGTGATGTGCCACGCGTGATACACGCTTAGGCGATCATGTATCTTTCGATACATGACTGACGTGGCAGATTTTTTTCCCGCGGTAGGTTGCCATTACTTTATTCGGTCGACCAGTTGCCTTCCAAGGCTACAGAAACTCTGTCCTGCTATTTACCCATAGCTGTTAGGGAGAGAAGAAGAGGATTCATACCTTTCCCAAGGGTACTAGCACGTAAGTGAATGTAATGAACTCGAACTCGGCTCTCCGATTCCTCAATCTGAGCCGCTAACCACCGTGCCTCCATTAGGCTTACATTGTAAATAAAAATCCTTCGATAAAACGTTAAAATGTCTTGGAGTTTTCAATATCTAATAATCTATAAACATGCTTGGTGTCCCTACCTCTCGCTAGCCATCTTTGTGTTATGCGATGACAGACAGACAAAATAATTAGCTGGTTACGTTAGGAGGTCATTTGTGTGTATAGGAGTGAAAGATAACGTTTAACCCCAGCCTTGAACTGATTAAGATTGTAGTGATCGGAGAAACAACCTGTTGGGAGTCGGTTCCACAGAACAATGGTTTGCGGGAAGAAGCTGTTCGAGTGGAATTTACTTCTCACCGATGGAAGGGAATATGGGTGGTTTGTTACTATGTAAGTGAGATGACGTCTTCTTGCCGTGAAGGTGGGACAAGGGAATGCGGTTCCTCCAAGCGCTTTCCATGGAAGTAGTGGTAGAAAAGTGAGAGGTTTACCCACATTCCACCCGTGAGAGAAAGGTTGGAGGATGAAGAATAATTCGTCACCCACAAGGGCACGGAGAAGCTTTTGGACTCTATCAAGACTGGAGAGTGAGGTCTGGGCAGCTCCCGCCCAAATATGACAAGAGTACTCCATTTTGGGTCTTATCTAGCTCTTGTAAACGCGTATAGAATAGCATGAGTCAGGAGTTGTTCGAACGGTCCATCAAGGGATGCCTTAAGTTTGGCATCAATCTCAACACTGATTAGGGAATGGTCTGACGTTCCTAGTGGAGGTAAAACGTTTGCTAGGCATTTATCATGTGAGGAGGTTAGCAAGAGGTCGAGTGGTGTCACGTCGCGGGTATGTACTTGATGATCTGGGTTTGTTTATAGGCGATGGAGAAGTCTATATGCCTTCAACAACGGTTGTGTTGGAAGGGACTAGCCATTCTTTATGAAATATGGCCGAGGGAAATTGAGTGAGGTCATTATCAATCTTCTCAGATATTCGGCCGAAGATTGCCGTCCCTTCATCCTGAGCGCGATGCAGAGCAAAGACGAATGCTGTACTATGGATAAGTGTCACGCGGAAGCGCATTCACAGGAGACGAGGAATCTCCGTCCACAGTGAAACTCGTCGATGTAGGCTCCAATTCCGTGGCCGTGACGATTTAGGCGGTCGTGTTTTGCTATAAGATGTGACTAGGCCGGGATTTTGAGTTCCTCTGGTGTGCTTGAGGCGTTGATACCGGTTTCAAAAAGTAACAGGAGGTCGGATTTCAACTGAAGAAGATGGTGGGTGTGCCACTTCTGGAAAGTTCGAATATAGATCCTCTCACGTTGTATACATGGGGTCTACTTTTTGGGGTTGAGTTTGCTAGTTTTGTTCATTTTCATTTTGACTGATTTCATGTGGGCATTGGTTGGTGGAAGACTAGCATACAGAGACATAGACACACCCATAGGAGGTGCAAGTATTAATAACTTGGAGAGAATCATCCAGAAATACAGACGTAGCAGTACCCTTCATCATGGTATCGAGAGACCCCACCGGAGACTACTGCACGGTCCAGAAATCATTCACAAAATGTCAGTGCAATAGCCTCGATATTATACATCTGCTGATAGGATAGCCTCCTTCAGAGTTACTCGAAGGTTCGGATCCCTGACTATCAGTCGGATAACCCCAAAACCCAGAAAACGTCTACCTCCAGAACCCTTAATGAAGGAACAAATCAACCCAGGAAAGAAAATACATTCATGATGCTCCGAGTGAACATGTCGCGTCTGCCCAAAAGTCATGGCAACAGAATTCCTCCTTGGGTCAGAAACAGCGTACCAGTCCAAGACCTAAAAGCACCAAGACAAGCACGTGAGAACTAAAAGACCCATTGGGAGAAGATGGTAAGGAGGGTAGCTCGGTGGGGGGGGGGTGCATGTGCATCCCCTACCCCCACCTAAGTTAGTATAGCAGATCGTTACAATAGTGGAAGTATGCAATAGTCAAGTTATCTATTCAAAAACATAATCAAGCTTACAAAGGAGAAGCCTTATGTATCGTTTGGAGGGGCACCTAGGGGTGGTGTAATGGTTAGAAAGCTTGTCTCGCTTGAACGATTACGACTGAGTAGTGAGTTCGATCCTCACTGGGTGCCCCCTACTTTCGGCCTTGTGCCACATCTAAGATACGATTGGAAAATCACTATGTATCGTATGGAGGGTTGTGGACAGGAAGTGTGAAACAGCTATAAAGTTTTGACTTATTATAAGTATTTATTTTTATTTTTAAGCATTTCAACGGAAGCAAGGCGGGAGTACCACGAGTACGCAAGAAGCTACATAGAGTTTAAGTAAGGAAAAAGACCGGGTATAGGAGGAGGGGTGTTGAGGAAAGGATAGAACAAGAACGGAGGAGGATAAAAAGAAGTACGGGAATCAAGGCAACAGAAGAGGTCGATTAACATTACATTTAATGTTTTGAAGATTATAGTTATCAGAGAAGCAAGTACGAGGAAAGGAGTTCCACAATCGGGAAGTGCGAGTGAAGAAGCTGTTGGAGTAGAAGAGGCGGCCACATTTAAATGTTTCGACAGTAAAAGGGTTGGAGTGAGATGCCAACCTAGTAGCGCGCTTAAATTCATGCAGTCGGGGCACCAGTGAAAATAGTTCATCAGAGCAGAGGCCATAAAATTATCTATAGAAAAGTCAGAACGAAGCAACATTACGTCGGTGAGAAAGTGACTGGTGTCGAGACCCCAAATATATATATATATATTAATGCATGTTTCATTAAATAATATAGACAAGTTTTGTCTATTTATTTTAAGTAAGTTCCTTTCATATTGTCTGATAAGCTTAATAACATTATCGTTGAAAGAGGAAAGGAAAACATCATATTGACACATGTTTGAATCCAATCTAAGCTTTCGGCTTACATAAGCCATTATCAAAGATGACAATTTTAATAAATCAAACAACACATATACGAAACCACAAACCACTGTAAGCAAAAACAAACAAAAAAAACCGTTGCTGTTTGAATAAGCTCAAAGTAACGACAAACTCTTTATTTACGAGCCAAGGAGGCGAAAAACCCGTCGTAGCTCGTGACGTCACACATGACCACGCGAGAGTGAAAACGAGAAGTATTAAGTATTGGAAGACATTGGTATAAACCAATGGCTTCTGCTATAGATTATGGGCATTTAAAAATGTGGAGTTTTCATAGTTTATTTTGTTCAGGTTAGGTTTCAACAGTTTTATATATATAGCTTCATGTATCAATATGGTGTTTTCCTGTCGTCTTTCAACGATAATGTGATTAAGCTTATCAGACAATACGAAAGGAACCTACTTAAAATAAATAGACAAATCTTGTCTATATTATTTAATGAAACATGCATTAATGAAAAATTGCTGCCGAAATATACACAATATATATATATATATATATATATATATATATATATATATATATATACATATATATATGTACATATATATATATATATATATATATATATATGTACAGATATATATATATATGTACAGATATATATATATGTACATATATATACATACATATATATATATATATATATATATATATATATATATATATATATATATATATATATATATATATGCCACCGTACCTGTCTATATATATATATATATATATATATATATATATATATATATATATATATATATATATACAGGTGCTGTGGCAAATATTAAGGGAAAATTTTAAACAGAATGAAATAAATAAAATAGCGGGAAATAAAATAAACGCACATACTAAAGGAGAAAGAAAAATGTAAAATTCAGAAACGTGATCAAAATTATCAACATATATTAAGATAGGCGAAACTTTCTGGTTAATTCTTGAGTGACTATTAACGCAAGAGTTATTTTGGTGATGCCAACGTTGGTAGGTGAAGAGTCTAGAGTTAAATCTCTCAGGCCGAATGATGAGGTGAGGGATCATGCTGGAATCGCCATATTGCCAAATGTAGACTTTTTGGGAAAATGGAGAAACTCCATCACTAAGTTTATCACTTTGGAAAAACTTTCATCAAATGTAAGGGCCTCGAGAATTAACAATTAATATTCCTGTAAAGTATGCAGGCCTGCTCGAATGCTTTTATATATATATATATATATATATATATATATATATATATATATATATATATATATCGAGAGAGAGATGGGGGAGAAGAGGGATAAGGTAATTAGACATAATTGTTGAAATAAATGTAAATAAAAATAATATTGCTTTCGGGTTAGCCTTTATTGTTCTGTCGAAGGAATTTGTACATGTTATTCAGTGGAATTTCATTCTTGTACATAAAATCTAAATTGGCGGGGAGACGCCCTCTGTCGGAAGCTCTCTTAATTTCACTCTTCTCATGGAGCCATTATAAAATAGGTTTATATCATATTATGATGCAAGGCTGCTACATTCCACTTCTGATTTAATGGGATTCCAGTGACCTTAAATTTCGATAACGAACATAAAAACACGGCCGAATAGTTTTCTGAATTTTATTATAATTTATTTTTTCTTGGCGGATTTATTTACGAATGTTGGTGTTAAAGGTGTACAAAAGTTAACAATATATCTTCTTAAAAATTGCAATATGAGCACTGATAAAAAAATTGGTTGTTGAAGACATTAAGTTTATAATATCCAGAAATTCATACACAGATGTCCTCAAGGACACATGACACAGTGAATAAAAGTGACAGGACCCAAAGAGTGTGAGTTCAATACCCGGCTAAGGCATTGGAGAACTTTCAGAGGGAAATTAACAGGAGATAACCGATAACTGACATCCATTAAACATGGCAGGTGGAACTAGAACAGTCTACCCCAGTGAACGAAATAAAAGGTTCAGTTCGACATTCCAACCACTTGAAGAAGGCCGGAGTGTACAACGGTTGAAACGTTGCAATAAATATGACGACAATAATGAGGACAATAGTCCGAATAATGTAAATAATGTACATAATACCTCATCTCAGAAATATAGACAGATACTGAAAGGCCGAAACGTGGTAATAAATAATATGGCGACAAAGATGAGGACAATAGACCGAAAAATGAAAATAATATACATAATACCTCATCTCAGAAATATAGACAGATACTGAAAGGCCGAAACGTTGTAATAAATATGACGACAAAGATGAGGACAATAGTCCGAATAATGTAAATAGTGTACATAACACCTCATCTCAGAAATATAGACAGATACTGAAAGGCCGAAACGTTATAATAAATATGACGACAATGATGAGGACAATAGTCCGAATAATGTAAATAGTGTACATAATACCTCATCTCAGAAATATAGACAGATACTGAAAGGCCGAAACGTGGTAATAAATAATATGGCGACAAATTAGGACAATAGACCGAAAAATGAAAATAATATACATAATACCTCATCTCAGAAATATAGACAGATACTGAAAGGCCGAAACGTTGTAATAAATATGACGACAATGATGAGGACAATAGTCCGAATAATGTCAATAATGTACATAATACCTCATCTCAGAAATATAGACAGATACTGATATCTTCTTAAGGTTCCGTGTTCAATGATGCATGAAAGAAAATCAAAGTAATTCAAATTCCTATAGAATTATTGTGAATGTTGTCAGGTCAACGTGATGTTACTTTTTCAGCTTTTAAACTCTGTCGTATCACGTGAACGTAACGCAGTGGAGATTCAAGGAATTAAATACATTTTCGAATGTTCATTCCTGATCCTACTAATAACTTAGTTAATTATTGGTTTATCGGATAGCTTCCAAAATGTGGAATATTTGTTTACAATTTGTATTACCGAGTCTTTTTTTAAGCGTTTTACCCCAATCAAGGCGGGGAAGCCACTAGCACGCAAGGGGTTACAGAGAGTTGGAGCGAGAGAAAATAGGAGTGATAGAGGAAAGGATGAAGAGAAGGATAGGGGATAGATCAGGGCATCTGGAGACGTCGATTGACATTACATTTAAATAGTTGGAGATTATTGCTATAAGGGAAAAAAGTAATGGAAGGAATTTCCACAGACGGGAGGTGCGAGACATGAAACTATTGGAGAAGAAGAGACGGCTACATTTAACAGTTTTGACAGTGAAAGCGTGAGAGCGAGATGTCAGCCTAGTTGAACGCACAGGGAGCCAACTTTCCTTGCGGTGGACGAAGCTATTGTCTCAATGTATTTGTTCCATCTCAGGTCAGCAGTCAATGTGAGGCCGAGTAGTCACAAAGAGGGACTCTCGTGCAGTTGAGTGTCAGTCATTCTAATGGGGGGGGCAGGGATGGTTCTCTGTGGTGAGTAATAGAGAATAATATAAGTAAGAACTCTGTGCACGCCATCCTGTGCAGCTATAGCAACAAATATGAAGGAGAAACATACTGACCCGTTAAGATAAGACTACAGGAACACCATATAAGACCATAAGATGAGGGGGGATAGAAAAATCAGGCATAGCTGATCACATATGAAGAGAAGAGGCATGAGGTTGAAATAATAGACAGAGAATATCACTGGAAAATGATAAATGCATATATATATATATATATATATATATATAGAGAGAGAGAGAGAGAGAGAGAGAGGCATAGAGAGAGAGATACAGACAGAATGTGATAGATAGATAGATAGATAGATAGATAGATAGATAGATAGATAGATAGATAGATAGAGAAACGTATATAATGAGTTCTCGAGAAGTTGAGCGTCAGACATTCTAATGGGAGGCAGGGATGGTTCTCTGTGATGAGTAATAGAGAGCAGTTTTGTTTTTGAGGCGCTAACGTTAACCAGCCAATTCCTGCCCCAGTTTACAACCGATTGGAGGTCCTTTTCGAGACGAACGGCCAGGTTAGATTTGTCAACGAAACTAGATTTTTTTTGAGGCAGGAGTAAATTGTAGTGTCGTCCGCGTAGGTGCCTACTTGGGAATCTATGAGTCTTACTGGATTAATCATGTCCACGAGACAACATGAAAACATTCGTAATTCAAAATTGTAAAACTTTCTGAAGGTGTAAACAACCACACGGACTTCGAATTTCTTTCCTTTTTTGATAATATAACAAAAGTCAGTGTGAAGGTCGGAACCTGCAAAAACAAAGAAGAAACATCGACTGTGGTACATTTCTTTTACAACTCCAACAACACACGGAAACTAATCCGTTAGCAAGAAAAGACAATTAAAGAAAATAGACATAATTCTTCAGTTCTTTTTAATAAAATATGTTTGAATAAACACACGTACATATGCACGTGTGTGTGTGTGTGTGTGTGTGTGTGTGTATAGTGGATGTCAACTTGTGTTTGTTCATGCCCCATAACCGATAACAGCTTCTCATACATTTCACTGTTGCAGATGGCATCTAAGGTGACTTTGCAATTCAACCAGTGACCAGAAAACACTCCACAGCTATAGAGCATCGAATCGAAGCTCACCTGCCGGTTCATATTAATTTTGTTTTCATAGAAAATTTTCATTCTTCGACAGGAATCGAACCTGTATCCTATACGGAACCATCATTTCGCGTGACGTGCCTTAACCTTTCAGCCACAGAGAAGCGTCTGGTTAGCAAGGTCGATTTTACTATCTTTAAACTTAAATCTTCCATGAATCTCTTCTACTCATATCTGCTCTTAGTGTATCAAATGTAAACAAATGACGTCATACATTTTTTGAATTGGACATAGTCCGACAATTTATAGTAAAATCGACCTTGCTAACCAGACGCTTCTCTGTGGCTGAAAGGTTAAGGCACGTCACGCTTCCGTATAGGATACAGGTTCGATTCCTGTCGGAGAACGAAAATTTTCTATGAAACATTCTCGGACATTCAGGCCGGTAAATGTTATGTAATACTGTTTATTATAAACAGAGCATTTGCTTAAATACTTGTATCTATAAAAAGAACGTTAAACATATCAAAAATGCCTTTAATATATATATATATATCTTTTTAAAACCCTTTATTCTTCATTCAACATCATCACTTGATAAGACATCAGAAGTGTTGAAACAAAATGGCTATTTTTGTAGTGATTTTATAACATATTTATATTATAATTTTCGAATAGATAATTTTATTTGGTCTACTCTGTATTGAGCACTCTTTTAAGAATAGTATTTGTTGGATATTGGAATTTATTCCGTATTCACCAATCCTATACTTGTATATATATATACATACATACATACATATATATATATATATATATATATATATATATATATATATATATATATATATATATATATATATATATTCCCTCTGCCTTTTCTACAAGTACTTTCATGGCAACTGCTCCGACGAGCTACTTTCACTGGTTCCCAAATTGCATGAATTTAAGCGTGCTATTAGGTTGGCATTTCGGTCCCACCCTTTTACTGTCGAAATGACTAAATGTAGCAATGGCTTCTACTCCGCACTTCCCGTCAGTGGAACTCCCTTCATCTTACTTGCTTCGCTATAATCTTCAAATATTCAAATGTAATATCAATCGACATCTTCTGATGCCTTGACCTTGATCCCTGTCCTTTTCTTTATCCATTTCCTAAATATTTTACACTTACTCTCTGTAACTCCTTGCGTGCTAGTGGTACTCCTGCCTTGCTTGGGTCGAATTGTTAATATATATATATAGATAGTTTTTCATTTCATAAGAGTTTCGAAACCTCTTTACTGAAGTTGGTCGTTCGCTGTAAAAAAAAAATGTCATCAAATAAGCCATTTATTAGAATTATTACAATATCAAACCACTTCCTTCTCTAAAGATAATATCAAATCGTGAAAATGACACTGTATATGATATAAATGAATCTTATTCAAAATCCATATTCATTACACCAAATTACGAATCGCCGGGAGATATATTCGCGCCAAGATATCGCCATATTTTCACCGGGTTACCAATAACAGATGTTTAATTTTCACTCGGTAAACGTAATCAAAAATTCTCTGAATACATCAGGCTTGAATATATACTCTCTTTATTAAAATAATGAATGGACATTTGTTTAATAATTTCATCCAAATCAAAGATTCGGTTCCTGCGTTTTTTCATATCCGTTTTTTGGCGACACATTTCATAAACACTCGTTATTATGTTTGTAAGTCATTATTTGATTCCCAGTCAAAATTCTATGCATAAATAAATGTAAATTAACTCTTTGGTCTTCAAACCTTTATGTAGCAAAATATCTTCATGTTGTGTTTAATTGGGCAACAAAAAATACCCAGACAAATTAGACTGTGTAAGCGAAAGGACGTATCATTTTGTGTGCAATGACTACAGTGTTGGATAATGCATTGTACGATGCTTTGAAATCTGCCACACAAAAGTGGATTTTTGTAAAGAATTATGTTTTTATCTTTTTAGTTTCTCTAAAAATCATTTTATTGAGCCAATTTTATTTACCATTCCCAGTATTTAAAATCATGTTCAGGTAAGAACTGTGAAAAGAAACAATAATAATAAAAATGCTGCATTCCTTTGTTTATTAAAATTGCATATTTAGAAAACTGAGTTGTTCCTGCACATTTTTTTTTCTTTCCTGCCGCACTGTTCTTGTTTCGTTGTTGTTTTTATTCCTTATATCAAGTAAAATGCTTCTGCATATGAAATCAAAATTAGCCTCGATCACAAATAATTGGAGTAATCATAAGTAAGCTGTAATCAGAATTAATTGTGTTTATAATTTCAGCTTTTATAGATAAATAAAACAAGATTCAAAGGGTTTTTTTCTCATTGCTAATAATTATGATGGTGCTGTGGATAAATTAATTTCACGTTTCTTACATTTTAACGGATTTTTATACTCTTTTTAAAAATGTGACCGTTGGAATAATCCCGAAATAAATTTGATCAAATTCTGTTCTTTTTATCTATTTTTGACGACGAGAAAACGTTGTCAGAAAGATGAGATTGAATCCATTACAAAATTATTTTTTAAACAAGGAAATGAAAGTTGTTTTTTTTTTCATTTGCGTTAAGCGATGATTTCTTTTCTTTTCTCCATTTTTTTTTTCGTAGACTAAAACGATTAGCCTTGCTGCCAATTTCCCACGCTCGGTGATGATAAGGGGTTTTAACTTATCTTCTTTTCGTAACTGATCGAAGATTAAGATTCTGATATGACTAGCCGAAATGTTGCATCTGTTTCTTCTCAGACTAGAAAATGGCGACATTTTAATCTGGGTCACGCAAAGTGCGCAGATTGAAAAGTAATTTGGCTTTCATCGAAATTTAAGACGACACTGAACTTTTGAGTGAGTGTTTGCTTCAGACGAATATTTAATTATAATTGTTAAATGTTTATTAAAGATCGATAATTGTTGAATGTTTACTAAAAGTCCCCCATTAAAAATGTGAAACCTTTTCACCGTTGGAATCATTATTATTCAGTATCAGTTATAAGTACAGGGCGCGTCCATTTTTGGAGTGTATTTGCATCGACTTCGAAAAATACGTCGAGATTACGAAAAAAAAACTTTATTTGTAAACAAATTGGCACTAAAAATCTTGAGAATCGATTATCAACCTCATTCACTGAATCAACCGTTAGCATCGATGACGACTTCCATACGCGGGGTTTGAAGGGTTAATATGTCCGAGACAGATGATTTTGTTCAGTTTACCTTTTGATTCTGCTCGGAGAAAATGCCAAAGTATTCCAGCCTCTTGGAGCTGTCGCTTGTCTCTTCCGACATGAACAAACACCTCCGCATCACATACAATTTGTACTGGGTGCCCTGTTCCACAGCTTTTTGTTGGTACACTTTGAGGTCTTTTGCAAATGATTCTGATTGACTTTCCGGGGGTCTTATCAATTATTTCCTGGATCTTTCGTAAGTTAGGT
>OZ038496.1:99812498-99867498 GCA_964036315.1 Acanthosepion esculentum | reverse complement strand
TAGCATGCTAAACACAATCGTCATACGTTTAGTCTGAAACAGACTGGAGCCTCTGAGTGTCGACTTAATTGATCACTTTTATATTTACATACACTATATCCCTGATATTGAACACTTTAACACATAAGAATAGCATAACTTGGGAAATTTTTTGTCACGCGTCTCATCTGTTAGGACAGGGTTTTGTTGATGTTTCCACGTCTACACATGCGTACGAAACCAGAGACGCAGGTAGTTTCAAATTTTTTGAAATAATATTTTTTTTGTTTCACTCTAGCAAAATTCATCTGTATTCTTTTTCTCTCCATCAAACTTATATATCGTTATATAATTCTGTTGACATATATATATATATATATATATATATATATATATATATATATATATATATTTAAAGACATTTATATTATGTTTAACGTTCTTTTTATAGATACAAGTATTTAAGCAAATGCTCTGTTTTATAATAAACAGTATTAAATAACATTTACCGGCCTGAATGTCCGAGAAATTTTCATTTTCTCCGACAGGAATCGAACCTGTATCCAATACGGAACCATCATTTCGCGTGATGTGCCTTAACCATTCGGCCACAGACGAGCGTCTGGTTAGCAAGGTCGATTTTACTATCTTTAAACTTAAATCTTCCATGAATCTCTTCTATTCATATCTGCTCTAGCGTATCAAATGTAAACAAATGACGTCATATACTTTTGAATTGGACATAGTCCGACAATTTATTTAAAGACATTTATATTATGTTTAACGTTCTTTTTATAGATACAAGTATTTAAGCAAATGCTCTGTTTTATAATAAACAGTATTAAATAACATTTACCGGCCTGAATGTCCGAGAAATTTTCATAGAAAATTTTCGCTCTCCGACAGGAATCGAACCTGTATCCTATACGGAACCATCATTTCGCGTGATGTGCCTTAACTGTCGGAGAGCGAAAATTTTCTATGAAAATTTCTCGGACATTCAGGCCGGTAAATGTTATTTAATAAAACATAATATAAATGTCTTTAAATAAATTGTCGGACTATGTCCAATTCAAATATATATATATATATATATATATATATATATATATATATATATATATATATATATATATATATATATATATATATTAAAATAAAGAGAAAGAAGGGTAAGATTTATAATCCAGTGTTCTTATTATTTTTATTTTTTAAAAAACGGTACTCAATATAATTTTGCAGAGCATAAATATTATAAATTTACTAATTTAAAAATTTAAGAATATAGTTCCATCGCTACACAGGAATTGCCATTTTTCAAAAACAGAAACTAAAAACCACAAATTATATTATAGAATTAAATTAAGATCCCTAGTACTGTTTCATTTTCAAGCGAATTTTGGGATAACTTATTTTGAAATTTACTGAGTTTTATAAGCGCATACATTCTTAATATTATTTTCTAAGGATACGGGGAAATTCAATCATTTTAACAATGAGTGATAGGGTATTCATTTTTACTGACAACTATTGTATTAAAATATGAGTTAATTTCGAAATGAGGTTAAGTCAAGGTAGGGTAGGGGTGCCTGTTCAACAAATGATGACATCCGTTTTTCGCCTGTCGTCCGTTTTTTGTTTTTTTTTTCAATAACAAAATGTTTTTCGGCACTTTTTTTTGCCGTTAAATTTGTGATTGTATACATAAAGATTTTTTCCAAAAGAGTTGTTTGAATATGAGTACGTTGTATTAAAATACAATTTAAAAATATTATTCCTAAATCTAATTTCTAATAGACTATATTTCTTTTAAAACTAATAAACGTATCAGAATTACTTTATTATTTAAAATTATTATTAAAATATCAAATATAAATATGCATGTTTTCATTTTTCAGTTTAAATTTACATATTATTTAAGGACACTCGTTGGCACTGTCGGCAAAGAATAGCTATTTCATTTCTTTGTTTAAGTAAATTTTTATTTTTAATAAATCTAGTAATGTATAATTTCTCATGTATGCACAGAGGACATGGGCCATTTAGTGACCTACATATTCTAGCTTTTTTAATTAATTTCCATTTCACAGTAGGTATTTTATTGATTTCATTTAAGTGCCAAAAATATTTAGATAGGGACGTCCGATTTCGGTATTTATTTATTCTAAAAGAACTTTGATGTTGGTTAAAACATTTTTTTTTTAATTCATATCTTGTGCATCCAATGTAGACTTTTACCTTGTTTGGATCCTCAATAGATGGGATATTGCACTGGTACACTAATGATTCAGTGCAAGGACAGAGGACAGTTTTGAGGATTTCTGCAATTACATCATTTTTGTTTAACTTCATCTCTTTTTATTATACCGTCTAAATTTCTTAGATTTTGGTTTAAGTGTTTACTCAAGATATTAGCATTATGTTTCTTTATAATCATTTCTAAGTTTTCAGTACAACTGTAACTTAATTTTAGGGTACTTTTATTAAAATTTTTACTGAGTTTACTGTCTTTAGGAAAATGTTTAACGATTCATGCAAGGAGTTTTTGTCCTAATTTGTTTTTACCATTTGGTTGTATGGGAATGTATACCAAATGATTTTTCTACTTCTGTTTTTTTTCTATGGTTCCCACATTCATTTTTTATATAATTTAGTTTTGGACTGTTGTAGCCACTATCCTTTAGAGCTTTATTATAGAAATTACAATGTTCATATGAAATTTTCTTATTTGCTGAATTTGTACTAATTCTCTTTTCAATAGATAAAGGTATATGTTTAATTATAGATGGAGGATGATTAGATTTAGGGCGTATATACAAAGGATTAGTATAAGGTATGTATACATTATTCATTAAATCTAATGTTACATCAAAGAAGCTCACCTTTTTCAATTTAGTACTTACAGTAATTTTTAAGTTCAGGCATTTAAATTCTCTGTATAATAGTTTTCCCGTTTTATCAATTTTAAAGTTTGTAGAATTCTTTATCTCCATAAGACCATCGTCTCTGTACAATCCAATGTCAGTTATATTAATTTTCGCGATATGTTGTGAGATTGTATAATATAAAAAGACCTATAAGGTCAGAAGACTCTGCAGAGACTAATGATCCCATTATAATGTCAAAGTGGTCATTTGAGTTTTTACCCATTACTCACCGTTATGGATTAGTACCGATATTTTCGCATTTATAATAATGGTCTTCTCTTCTTCTGTTATGTCCGAGTATTGGGTAGCAAAATCCTAATATATATATATATATATATATATATATATATATATATATATATATATATATATATATATATGTTTTTAAACTACAATTCTATATGATTTTATCTCGTACGTATCTGCTCGATGCGTATCCAAATGTAAACAAATGACGTCGCACATCATGAAATGGACAAAGTCCGACAAATATTTTAAGACATTTTTTTATGTTTATACTTTCTTTTTATACATACAAATATTTAAGTAAATTATCTGTTTATAATAAACAGTATTAACGACATTTACCGGCCTGAATGTCCGAGAAGTTTTCATAGAAAATATGCGTCCTCCGACATCCAGGCCGGTAAATGTTGTTAATACGCGCGCAAATATTACAGATTCGGTTAATATAATACATTTATGTAGACATAATAGTCGAACAGTATTAGAGATAGATAGATAGATAGATAGATAGATAGATAGATAGATAGATAGATAGATTTTATTATATAGAGAGAGCAATTGAATTGAGATAGATAGATAGATAGATAGATAGATAGATAGATAGATAGATAGATAGATTTTATTATATAGAGAGAGCAATTGAATTGAGATAGATAGATAGATAGATAGATAGATAGATAGATAGATAGATAGATAGATTTTATTATATAGAGAGAGCAATTGAATTGAGATAGATAGATAGACAGACAGATAGATAGACATATAGACAGATAGATAGATAGATAGATAGATAGATAGATAGATAGATAGATAGATTTTATTATATAGAGAGAGCAATTGAATTGAGATAGATAGATAGATAGATTGATAGATAGATAGATAGATAGATAGATAGATAGATAGATAGATAGATAGATAGATAGGGATATTGTGCGTGTCATTTCTGAATGAAACAAGGTGATATTTTCTCTAGCATCGATCTGCTGATGTCTTAAGTCAGGAAAGGCGGGTCAAGTAGACTCCCCTTAAAGGACAGTTGTACACAATTCGCAATATTTGCCTGTGTCAAGATGGTCGCCATTTCATCTTGGCATTAAGATAACGCCATTCTTTGACCTCAGCTGACATTCTCTGATGATAAATGCGGAATATCATATCGCAAAACGACCGGGGGGATCGGACATTTTGTTCAAACGACTGCCAATGGCCAACCAAACTCTGCCGATGCTAAATTTTGATTTATTAAGACTTTACCATAGGACTGTCATTTTTATTTTTCATACCTTCTTGTGACATTTTTCAACATTTCAATTTCTTTCTTTTAGTTGATTTTCCACACTTTCTTTCTTTCTTTCTTTCTTTCTTTCTAAAGATATTTGCTCTATCGCATTCTTCTGTCTTTCTTTGTCTTTAAATATATTCTGTCTCACTCTGTCTTTTGACTACTTTCTTTCTTTTTATTTTTTTTTTTCATTCTTTCTTTTGCTACAGATGCACGTACATATATACAATCTCTCGTCTTACTCGAAGTTAAATTTGCTGTTTACACGCTCCAGAAAGGTGGAAGGTATTTGTCTTAAAAGGAAGAAGTTTTATAAAATTAAACCCGGATATCAACCTTATGACATTAAATTGGGGTTATATGAAATATTAATCTAATATTAAGAGAGAAATAAAAAGTGGCTTTAAAAAAAATTAGAATTTATTTATTTAACATTTTTCTGGTATGTACAAAATTAGATATCTCTCCCTCATCAATACACACACACACACACACACACACACACACAGAGACATAGATAAAGTTCGTGTGCTCTTTAAAAAATTTATAACTTTATTTGTATTTGCGATAGAAATAATCTGTAAAAAGGATTAGAAAGAAAGAAATCTATAATTTTTAAAGGTTTTATTGAAATTTTATTTAAGTTTCCACATGTCCTCCATCATTAGCAATACAAAGGGTAATACGATTTTGCAGTTCACGGAAAACATTTGCCAACTGATTTACAGTAATGCCTGAAATCACATTAGTTATTTTAGCTATACTTAAAACTAGGTACATTAAACTTTATAACATTTTTTACAGATTATTTCTATCGCAAACACAAATAAAGTTATAAATCTTTTAAAGTGCACACGAACTTTATGGACACCCTGTATATATATATATATATATATATATATATATATATATATATATATATATATATATATATATATATATATATATATATACCGAGTGTAACAGTAAAATTGTCCAAATCGTGTAACAGCATCCCACAAAATGTTTAATATCTAAAAAACAAAATTGATTTTCTTTTTACCTAGTTTTCAGATAAAACATTTAGCTATTTTGATACCATTTGTCGTAAGAATCACTGGAAAACCGTTTGAGTTATTCAGCTAGAAAGGGAGTTGATTAAAATTGTTTTGTGTCAGACACACTGTCTTCTGAATTGAGCAATGGTGAGAAGAAAAAGATCATTCAGGTCTTCAGTAATGGTACCAACATTCATACTCTAGATTTCATGTTCAAAGTCCATTCAAGATACTTCAAGAGAACAGGAAATAAGTTTAAAAAAGATGAGATAGTAGAGAGAATAACT
The DNA here is from genome assembly GCA_964036315.1 of Acanthosepion esculentum. NCBI lineage: Eukaryota > Metazoa > Mollusca > Cephalopoda > Sepiida > Sepiidae > Acanthosepion > Acanthosepion esculentum. The sequence goes on along the minus strand of OZ038496.1, from coordinate 99,861,740 downwards.
GAATTGGGAGGTCACAACAGGAAGAGTGATCATCATTTCCACTTAGAGCTAAAGCGATCAATTAGAAAAGATCCAAATGAATTCATAAGACATTTGGCACGTGATAGAGGAGTTTCCCCTATGATAATAAAAAAGAACAGTGAAAAAAGACTTCAAAATGAAATCGTACGTGAAACCTGGGATGCAACTTGTTACTTCAGGACAGAAAGTTAGAAGGTTAGAGTGGGCGAAGATCACCTTGAATAAGTTGGAAAATGATCCTGGAATAGCAAATACACATTTTGATTTTATTTCAATGCTTCATGAGCTTCCGGTGCTTAGCTATGATTAATTAATTTTCTTTTATGATCGATTTCATCATGATACTCCGAATTAAGCTTAGAGAGTAATTATACATTCTTAGCGCTCAAAGTACAGACCAATAGTGTTATATGAACATCGGAGATTTCCAGTTAGATATCTTTATTCATTTCTAAGATACAATACATTGTATAAAACTTAGAGCTTAATCTAACAATTGGACAATTTTTGATTGCTACACGATTTGGACAATTTTGCTGTTACATCTGGGATATATAAGTACGTTTTATTTTAGATAGCATATCTGTGTTCATCTACCGGCCTGAATATTCGAGAAATCTTATTTAGGAAAAAGCATAAGTGGCATAGAAATATTTTGATATTCTCAGTGTTGAAACGTATCATATCCTAATATTTTGAAATGAACAAGAAAATATTTTAGAAATATTGCTATTGACATATGAATCTATCTTATGCAGTGGAGGGCAGAGGAGAAACAATTCATAATCACCTGGGAACTTTTTCATGAACTAAATTTAATGTCTTATAATTAGTCTTTTTAAGGAAATTTTAAAGAAATTTAAGTGGATTTTAACGAATATCTTTCTACTTCGACCAGTGACTATTTCTTATCAGTTTCAATTCCCGAACCCTGCAGTGAATGCATGACAGCGAGAGTTAGAGAACATCTCCGGTCCTTAAAATTAAGAAGGAGAGCAATTTTTCCAGCATGTTCCTGGTGTCTGATTATGTTGTCACCAACTCAGGCAGTTATGTGCCATGCGTGTTACACGCTTAGGCGATCATGTATCTTTCGATACATGACTGACCAGGCAGATTTTTCCCGGCAGTAGGATGCCATTTCTTTCTGCGGTAGACCAGTTGCCATCCAAGGCTATATAACCCGGTCTGTCCTGCTATTTTCCCATAGCTGGAGTGTGGGGGGTGGAGAAGAGGATTCATACCTTTCCCAAGGCTATTAGCACGTAAGTGAATGTAATGGATTCGACTGGAATTCGAACTCGGCTCAAAATTGCGATTATAGTAAAAGATTACATTCCTTTTTCATGTTTAATGATTACCGTATTTGACGGCATATAAGACGCACGGTTGTATAAGACGCACCCCAATTTCAGCAGGGCAAATCAAGAAAAAATTAGTAATATTACTGAATGTTACAGCCTAGGTTATATTTATGAGGTATTATTTTGGTTAAACAAGTCATGATTACAATTAACCGAAAAATAATAGCAAAAAAGAAAACGAGCCTATACAAACTTTATTATATCCTTTATATGATCTGTACAACCTGCGTCTTGTAAACGTCTTAGTGGAATAATTAGAATATAAAAATTCTGATTGTATTTATACCAATGTAACCGGGATTTATCGCAAGAAAAATATTAATGAAACAAATATATTTTACAAGTATATCATTTGAATTTATTGCATATAATTTTAGTGAAACAAAGGACAAATATTAAACGTGATGAAATTAATATAATGAATATTATCAATGATAACACTTTTAATCTGCATAATAGCCTTTTAAATAACGACAATAGGTATATGAAAGTTACTCTAAAGTCTAAGCTAATAGGAGTTGCCAGGTATCTAATTTCGGCAGACTATCGCGAATTTTAAACCTACATACGGCATATAAGACGCAGGAGAGGGCACCTTGGCGTGGTGTAATGGTTAGCAAGTTTGTCTCGCTAAAACAGTTACGGCAGAATAGTGAGTTTGACCCTCACTGGGTACCCCATACATTCGGCCTTGTACCACATCTAAGCTACGCTTAGAAAATCAATATAAGACGCAGGGAAATTTTTAAAAGATATTTTTAGTAAAAAAAAGGTGCACCTTATATGCCGTCAAATACGGTAATTATTTACAGAATTGATAACAAAAGAAAGATTTTCGTAATTGGGGGTTGAACCCAACGAACAGAAATAAATATTTACAAGCGCAAAAATAAGAAAAGCGCTTTCCGCAGAAACCTAACTGAGCGTGTTACGTAATTGCTCGACATTTTATGTCCGCCATCTTAACACTTTTCCGGTAGAACTTGCCGAAATGAGAAATTTGAATCGTCCAGTGGAAATGTCTCTCGTAAAAGGTTGAGTGTTTGTCTGTATCAAAGGAGAAACACAGCATTGTCCGTCCGTTTCTAAATGTCGGGCTTCTTTTTCCATCATTTTCACGTCACTGCTCTTAGTAGGCCATTAGTGTTGGCACCTTTGGTGTTGACGTCACCATTTGGAATAATGATGGCTGACGCTAAGCTGCTTTACGGGAAGAGGGTCGAAGTAATGAGTTCCGGTCAAAAGTGGGCGTTACTGATTTCTTAATTTACCAAAATAATAAATTAAGTGAAAAGAAATAAATTTAGTGCAGAAGGAGGAGTGGCGCCGGGATGAGAAAAGCATGAATAGTAGGTGAAGAGAGTAAGAGAAAGAAAAAAAAACAAAGAGGAGAAGGTAAAACGAGGAATGAAAGAGGGAGAAGAAAAGCAACAGAGAGGAGAAGCAAAAATGATGGAGATAATGAAAGGCAGAGAGAAAAAGAAGGATTAGAGAGAATATAAAGGAAGGAACAAAAGAAAGAGAAAAAGGAAAATAGGAGAAACAGCAAAAGAAAAAGAGAGAGAGAATTAGATTATTTTTTTTAATTAAAAATGATACAGAATTTGAATTTTTTGGTGACGATCTCATTTTTGGTGGAGAAGATGCTGGCATATAAAATGTACAAAAATATAATCCTTAGCAGGATCGCATTCGCTGTCTTTTCCCTTGCGTGAAATAAATCAGAATACTTCAACGAATTTGATATTTCGTAATTGATTGCTTAATACAAACCCTACACGCCTCTCCGTTACATTTAATTTTATAGTATTATGCATTACAGTTATATATGGTGTCTGGCTAAGTATTAGTCTATCAAATACCTCAGTATGTTTTGAAAAACGGTAATTTTATATACCTTAAAGGGGAAATTTTATACGCCATGAAATAATGTAATTAAACTCAGACAAGTTCAAATAAAGGTATTTTTCTTATTAGACTCGAAACTGCATTCCATTTCCAGGATTCTAACAAATTTTTGCCCCATACTCGAGAATGGGATTTTGGTACGTTTCAGCGTAGCTTATTTGGCGTCGCTGATTCGGCGTCAGAAAAATAATTGCACAACCGTTTCGGCCTCGAACCGTTTCGACGTCATTGTCAGTGACCGAAGGCAACCCCCACCCGCAAAAAAAGAAAAAAAAACATTGAAAACAACCAACTTTTAATATGATTTTTTATTCATTTATGGAATTAAGGATCCTATTAAAGCACTAATGGAATAATGTAAATTAAAAACTTATATTAAAAATATTGTATTTAAAAACATTTTTTTAAAAATTGGTAAAGCTATTTACTCTTAGAAGTTACTTCTTCATTTCAAGATCCCTCTTGCTTGTTGCGTCAAAAATGAAAAAGTTATCCATCATGTATCATTTTCTTCTTACGGGTTTTGATAAAATATTTGCTTCCATTTCGAATAAAAGGTCTTTGAGGACTGAAAATAGGAAGCTGCACTGAAGGAAATATAATATAAAAATACTTCCAACTACTCATTTTCTTAAATTGGACTATTCGAGCATGTAAAGACGAAGTACTAATTTGAATACTACACGAGAGAGAGAGACAGAGACAGAGAGAGAGAGAGAGATAGTGAGAGAGAGAGAGAGAAAGAGCAAATTTAACTATAACGACGAATTAGTAATCAAATGGCCAATCGTCCCTCTGCCGAAAATTTTCCTATGTCTAATCAGCCACGCCGAATCGGTGACGCCAAACGGGCTACGCGGGAACGACCCATTCCCTCGAAAAATGAACATGTTTTATTGTATTTCATAAATTATTCAAAATATTGTCTTTATTTTTGTAATTTCATTCATTATATTTTGGCCAGTTGGTTCTTTGGCATTCTTAGTGTTTTATGAAATTCTCACATGAAGTATTGTCCTTTATTCAGACAATATCCTTCTCATCTTTCTTGTTTCTATCATTACTAATCAATGTGCAATGGTTGATAAGGATCGACACTTGTTTTGACAACAAACGTTTATGATTTTTGTCTTACAATTCATAATCAAAAAGACATATTTAATTCAATCTTTCGATTCAAGTATTCGATCTTTAAAAAACATCAAAAAGCAGAAATAAACCCAGAAAAATGTGAGAAATTCATTCTTAGAAATAGATAATTTCACAATTATATCAATTTAAGATGTTTATTTTAGTCGTCTGGATAATATGAATTTTGGAAATAAGGAGGCGAGGAAAGCGATTTTATTTAAACAATAAATATAATTAATTATTCGATTCGAGAAGAAAAGAAAAACTCCTTTAAAACAGTCGGTCACAAAGAAAGTATTTGTTAAGTTATTTAGTGTAGCTATCCGCCTGGACACTTAGCCGAACAAAGGCAGGCACCTCGACGTGGTGTAATGGTTAGCAAGCTTGTCGAGCTGCAACAATTACGACTGAGTAGAGAGTTCGAATCTCACTGGATACCCCATACTTTCGGCCTCCTGCTACATCTAAGCTTCGCTTAGAAAATCACCTTAGCAAAACAAAGACTAGCTTTCGACTGACTATAACGACATTCTTTTGTTGGTGTTTTGCAAAGATGTTATTTTCTTGCATATCTGTCCAACCTGACAAGCCAATAAAAAAAACAGAATCACGACGAATGTAAGTTGGACAAAATACTAGGAGTTACTTTCAAGAATTTCTCTACAAGAAAATTACATCAGCATCTAAGAGCTTCAACAGGTCTTAATATTCCTATATGTTGGTTGAAAGTTACTAAAAGAGAGAGGGAAGGAGACATGTCCTTTTTATACAAGAATCCAACATTCGTATCCGATGTTAACAAGTGAATTAAAATGCATGGAAGAACTTTCTATATGTTTCATAAAAAAAGCAGGTTATTTGTACGATGATCGTGTTAACAACTTACACACTAAAATAGTTTTGGTGGCGTGGGAATGTTAAAGTGACTAATTTCGTCGGGGAGGGCGATTATTAATATATTAGATACAATGACTCACAACACGTTCATCTTCTGCTTGTTGATGTTAAAATGATTCCAGCGATGTATTTGGAAAATTTATCGCTGGTTAACAAAAGAAGAGAGATTTTGACCAAAAATTAAGAAAGTTTTTGTTTTTCATATAGAATTAGAAAAAGTTGATTGAGTGGTTAATTTTGTTCAGTGGCATATCAACACCACTATGGGTTATTTAATTATCTAAATATTTTGATTGGTTTCGTTTGGTTGATTTTGTTTAGCGCCATCAACTCCTCTATGACATTTTTAATGCCGATATCTAAGTATTTTAAACGCAGTTTTATAGTTTTAACGGCAAATAGTTTGTACATAATTTTACATTTTTCAAGGTAAGCGTATGTCTTATAGATATATGCTTTGTACATGATCTGTTGGAGGTGTTATATGTGTTGGTATAAAATTATTTGTTTAAGGTAGGTCATTATGTTGGCCCGGTAAAACAAGATAAATCCATTGACATTTCTAACTGATATACAATTAGGTATTTTAAAGACCTGTAAAAAATAACATTAAGATGTCTACCTAAATGAGATTCTAACTTAAGTTTAGGTTGTAGAATTTCATCAACCAACTAGTTCCTGCTTTGGAAAATTTTTAGTCAACCTTTTAGTTTCAACAACACTAAGATATTTTTTTTTATTTTGACACAAAATCTGAAGGTCAGTTTTAGAAGAGTCTGTGCCCTTTTTTAGCCCGTCACGTGACAGCCGATTTTTTTAATGTATGCATTTAACCAAAGGTTTCAGTTAATTAAAGGTTGCATCAAGAACTTCAAGTAAAATTCTTGAAAATTAAAGGCTTCTCATTATTGGTTGGTTGATTTTGTTTAGCGATATATCAAAACTTCTGTGGGTTATTTAACGCCGAAATCTAAATATTTTGAACACAATTGTATGTCTTCAGTTACAGTTATTTTGCCGATATTTTTTTTTTTTGCAAAAATGCATTTCTGGTAATTTGACTATGAAAATGTATTTTAGTGTTTGTATTGATTATCATTTTATTATAAAAATGTAGCGTTGATTCTTGTTTGAGGCTTAACTATTTGCCCACAACTGGAACCATACCAAGTGCTACCACCCCGGGTTAGTGTGAACTTGAGAAAAACATCAGTTAAGAGATTGTTCGCGCCCCTAAAAAATCCAATCTCCCGATCTTGCTGCCTGATGTAGTTTATCGTCATACTCAAGACGGAAAGTAGAAAAAGAATCAATTCCCCAATCATGCAACAGAAATGTTTCTTTAATGCTAAGGAATAAAAAAGAATTAAAGTCAGTTTATATTAGCTTTTAAGTAAATTTTGCGAAGCTCTCTTTTGTGTTTAATGTGTATATAAATTTGGGGTTTAAAATCTGCGCATCAAAATTATTCGAAAGAAAAATGAAATAAGCAGTAGATAACAGTTTTTTGCCAGGTCAGTGTTTAGAAAATCGATTCCAAAATCTCGAAGAATAATCCTTAATCAACGATCTTTAGACAAGAATTAAAAGTACTGAGACTTTATTTGTCGAACGTTCCGTAATTCTGTGTCGCCACTGTCTTCAGTTTTGCAGACCCAAACGTCATACATCATAGACTGTATCAACGAAATCGGTTTCTTTATATTATTCCCTTTATTATACGAAAGAAGGAGAGACGTGGTAGCATCGATTCGAGAAGAAAGTGGGAGGAAGATGAATGCATGCAATTCCTTGGATTAGCCTTGCGCCACATATGGCTAGACTCACTAAGGGACCTGACTGAAGAAGCCGTGTTAAAATTTTAACAGTTTTGAGGCTGTCTACTGTCTTCGGGATATTTTGGTCTTATATCCCAAACTTAGACAAAGGCAATCCATCTACGTCAGAATTACATGCCCACGGGGTCTTCGGACAAATAGTTTGGCATTCTGGGCCAGCTGCCGTATTCTGTAACAAGAATCGAAAAGACAAAATAAGAAAGATACAAGAAAATCTTTTATTGTTTAATTGCTCATATATATATTAAACTGTATTAACAACCTTTATCGGCCTGAATCTGCGAGAAATTTCAAAGAAAATATATCTCCGCCGACAGGAATCGAACCTACTCGAAACCATCATATATCCTGACGTGCAATACTATTTAGCTACAGAGGAAGTGTGTGGTTAGCAAAGTCAAATCACTGTTTTTAATCATACGCTTCCTATGTAGCAAATTGGTATAGCACGACAGGCTATATGACAGTTCCGTGTAGGATCCAGGTTCGATTCCTCTCGGAGGGCGCATATTTTCTATGAAAGTTTCTCGGGCATTCAGGCCGGTAAATGTTGTTAATACTGTTAATTATTAGCAGAGCATTTACCTAAATATTTGTATCTATAAAAATAAAGTATAAACAATAAATATATTAAAATAATTGTCGGAATTACTCTATTTCATAATATATGACGTCATATATATATATATATATATATATATATATATATATATATATATATATATATTGGACTGCCAAGAAGTGGATTGCATATGCAAGTTAAGAAATTTTAAACCCGAAAAAAGCAAGGAGAAAATAGTGATGATGCAAAGAAAACAGATTATGTTACCTTAATCTTCTAAGTGGGGAGGTTCTGTTGGTACAGAAAAACAATAAATTAATTCTGACAGTTGGGACTCTAATGCTAACTGCTGCTTCGGTTGAATAATAAGTCACAATCTTACGCACTAACGTACGCGTCTTTACGCATACATATATATATATATATATAATCTCTTTAAAATTGATGCGTAAAAACGCAAATAATTTCATCGTTGTCTCGCATCATTGTTGTCATAGTGAGGATGCTGTAATATCGATCCATTTCCAACATGGAGGAAATCAAAACCGATTTACAGTCGGACATACGCACAGCAACAAATGTTCTAAAAAGAAATCTTTTTTTCAATCGATTTGTGTTTTTCCTCGTCCTAGGCTTTGATAATCTTCATTTTTTGTTCTTTTGTCTTTTTCCTTTTTCTGTTTCGTTTTTGTATCATCTCTTTTCACTTTCTTTATTCATTTTTCTGTTTTCTTTCCTTCTTTTTCCTTCCTCCATTCTTTCTTTATTCTTTCATTTCTCGTACTTTCTTCTTCCTTCCATCCTTCCTTTTATATTTTCTTCGTATTTTTCGTTGTCCTCAAACTTTTCATTGATAACTTCCTAACCGTCAATCTTTTTTTTTCTTTTCCTTTCTTTTTTTCGTTGTCTCTTTGTTTTCTCTTTGTTTTCCTTTTATTCTTACTCAATACGTTTTTCTTTTTTTCACCTTCTTCCTTTATCAGTCTTCGCCTTTTTTCCTGGTCTTCTTCTTCTTCTTCTTCTTCTTCTTCTTCTTCTTCTTCTTCTTCTTCTTCTTCTTCTTCTTCTTCTTCTTCTTCTCATTTTTCTTCTTCTTTCTCGTCCTTCTTCTTCTTCTTCTTCTTCTTCTTCTTCTCATTTTTCTTCTTCTTCTTCTTCTTCTTCTCATTCTTCTTCTTCTTCTTCTTTCTCGTCCTTCTTCTTCTTCTTCTTCTTCTTCTTCTTCTTCTTCTTCTTCTCATTCTTCTTCTTCTCATTCTTCTTCTTCTTCTTCTTCTTCTTCTTCTTTCTTTCTTTCTTTCTTTCTTTCTATCTTTCTTTTTTTCTGCTTGCTCTTCTTCTATCCTTCCAGCTTTCTTTTCCTTCTGTTCGTATCGTTTGTTCATAAAAAAACAAACTATTTGCCCCAAATTTTCTTTCCCACCGTTTACTCTTCGCTTTTTCTGTACTTCTTTCTCTTCCCTTCCTCCCCACTCATTGTCTTCATTCCTTTCTTTTTTCCTTCATCATCATCATCATCATCATCATCATCATCATCATCATCATCATCATCATCAGTACGCATTTTGTCTTCCTTTTCTGTTCGTCCTGTTGATATGCCTCTGAACGTCCGGCATTAAAAGCTTGACAGCCAAACGGCCCGAAATTGTTTTCCAGTGCAGGTGTTGCTTTCGAACATGACGAACCCTTCAGAAAACTAAGACGAAATTTACAAAAAAAAAAAAAAGAAAAAAAATAGAATTTCACAACAACAACAACAAAACAAAAAATCCTTGCAAAATATTTGCTTTTTGGCAACAGTTTAAGATATTCAGAATTCCGCAAATGCTTCAATCAACTTTGCGTTTTACCACATGACGTCACTGGCTCTTTCTGGATAATTGAAATGAAATGTAAGAAAACGAAAGGTGTGGGCGTTTAATCACGCCATTATAGCCAAAGGAGAAAAAAAATCAAATTACTTACGATGAAAGGGAATAAAACAGAAAAAAAAGGCAAAACGGACAGAAGAGAAATTCAAGTACAAGAATTTCCTCGAAAGTTGCGATCAAATTCACAGGTGAAACTAACTTTACATATGTCATGAGCTTGATCCAAGGATTTGGGCGGACACTAAGAGAAGGGAATCTCGCTAAGGCAATCACACACGCGTGCACTCACGTACACACACATGCATGCACACGAATATATTTCTGAACTACCTCTCTCTCTCTCTCACACACACACACACACACACACACACACACACACACACACACACATATATATATATATATATATATATATATATATATATATACAAGGGGTGGAAAGAAATATTCGTACAGCATGATTTTTTTTTTATTTAACATAGATTTTATAAAAGAATTTTTTAATCCATACAATACCAAGGTAATAATGATGCCATATGCAAAGAATAAGAAAAAAAACACACACAAAAAATTTGTTCTATTAATGAAATTATATGAAATTAAAAAATTTGGAGTCGAGAAAAGTATTCATACAAAATTATAATATGTATTTAATACTTTGTAGCATATCCCTACCTCAATTCAACAGCAGTCAGTCTCTTTCCATAGCTTTTAATCAAGGCTCTGCAAGTTTCCATTGGTATTTTACCCCCTTCTTCTTTGCATATTCTCTTTAGGTCCAGGATATTTTTCAGAGCTCTTTTATTAACTTGAATTTTTAATAAACGCCACAAATTCTCTATTGGATCCAAATCTGGAGACTTTGATGGTCATTCGAGTGTATTGACAGTGTTTTCAATAAACCATTTTTCGTAGATTTAGTCGTATGTTTAGGGTTATTATTTTGTTGCAAAACCCATTCATTTGGGAGTCCAAGCTTTACTACTGACCCTAATAAATTAGAGTTCAAAACATCTTGGTATATTTTTGAAATCATTCTAACATCTATTATCTCTAAATTACCCGCATCATTAGCAGAAAAACATCCCCAAATCATGATATTGCCACCACTAAATTTCACCGTCGGGATTGTGTTCTTCGGTTCAAAGGCTGTGCGGTCTTTTCTCCAGACGTGAGTCCTTGAATTAGTTCATTTTTTGCTTCATCTCTCCATAAAACACTTCCCCAAAATGATTCAGGTTTATTCTTATGCTCACAATTCTCTTATGCTTGACTTCAATGTAGTTCATTATTTATTTTTCGCTTCGTAACAATAATACATGATGCTTTTAATTCTTCCTGTATTTCTCTCCGAGTAGCTTAGAATTTTCCTGATTTTTGCACTGAATTCTTCTCATTGATCTGGGAGAAATCTTGCGTGGTGCACCAAATCTTGATTTGTTCTCAACAGTTTTCACTTTTGTATACTTAGCAGTAACGGAACTAACAGTTTTAAATGGTATATTTTACCTACGTTTTTGCTGTACGGTGAGTTGAACCATATGATATTTCTCTTCCTGTTGGCCCTTTTTGTGCTCCGTGGTGAATATGTGAGAGTTGCCTGGAATCCACTATCTTTTAGGGCTGTTTCGTAGTCTTTCTTTAAATATAGTTTCATTGGAAGAATTGTCGGAAAGTCGGTGGTTAATCGATTTTGGTATCTGTTTGATTACTGAAGGCGGGTGATTGAAAGATGTGTGTATGTACAGTGGTTAATCATTAGGTTTTCTGTATGGTTTATATGTTCCTTTTCTTAGGTTGAAGGTAACATCTAGAAAATCAACTTCGATAAAAATATTCTTCAAACTTTTAAACAAACACTTCCTGGAATCAAGCACTCTACACAAAATATTCAATAAAAACACCGTAAAAATCAGCTACAGTTGCACCGAGAACATGGAACAAATAATAAAAAAGCACATCAGGAAAACTATCAACAAACCACCTGAACAAATTAAACCCACGTGTAACTGTAGAATAAAGAATGAATGTCCCTTAAACGGTAATTGCTTACAAAACAATATAATATACCAAGCCACGGTAAAATCACCAGATAATGAAGAAAAAGTATATATAGGACCCAAGAAACAAAGAAACTATCCACACAAAACAACTTTCACAAATAGTAAATACGCGAACGGCATAATGCTTTCTAAGTATATCTGGGAAATTAAAAACAAAACGCAAATCCCACCAAAAATATCATGGAAAATAAGGAAAAGATAATCAGCCTACAACAAAGAATCTAAAACCTGCAAACTTTGCCTGGAGGCAAAAAATAGCTGTTATTACCTTCCCAGACCAAAGTAAATTACTAAATAAACGATCTGAGTTCATCTCAAAATGAAAACATGAAAACAAATTTTTACTACGTTACTTAAAATTCGAAAACTGAAAAGAATAAATAAAAATAAACAAAATAATATAAAAAAAGTAAAATAAACTAACCCAAGCAAATAATAAACAAATTAACAAACCACTCCCGTTAGAATAGACGAAATAGAATAAATTAAAATAAATATAAATACATAAAATACAATTAAAAATAATCAATCCAAATAAATAAACAATAAACAAATTTATCAAACCAATAACCGTTAGAATAGACTACAACAAGCAATCCAAAAATTGGACGAGAAAATAGCCATAACTGCTATATAATGATATAAAATATACTACGTTACTCAAAAATCGAAAACCGTATAGAATAATATAATAAGCAAATAAATAGGAAAAAATAAGTAAAAATTAATCCAAATAAATAAATTAAAAAATTACCAAATCGCTCCAGCTAAAATAACCGTTAGTACTAATAAAAATAAACATAAATAAGCAAAAACAAGTAAAAATAATCAATCCAAATAAATAAATGAAATAATAAACAAATTAAAAACTGTCCTCCGTCAAAATAGCAGAATAGACTAAGGCAATCAATCCAAAAATTGGACGAATAAATAGCTTTATCTTCCCAGACCAAAACAAGCTATTAGATAAGCTACCTAAACAACCCCCCACCAAATTTTTACTACGTTAATAAAACATCGAAAACCGAAAAGATTAAATAAATACATAAAATAAAAAATGAAATAAAAAAACAAGTAAAAAAATAAACCCAAATAAATAAATAAACAAGCCCCTCCCGTCAAAATAACCGCCAGAATGGATTCCCCACAATTCACCTCTGACCCATATGTATAAATAGTCGAGTAAAAATCCAACACTCGCGGCATGACGATTACGTGAAGCATGAAACAGCTTGTCGCCTCTGAGGGTTGACTTCAATGTTCACTTTTATATTTATATTTACGTACGCTCTAGCTCTGATATTGAGCACTTTATCTCATAAATATAGCACACCTTAAAACTGTATTCCTTTATACATATATATATGTGTGTGTGTGTTTGTGTGTGTGTGTATGTGATTATTTATACCCCTGTAAATTTTGTTATTTATTTAATGTTTATCAAAAAGATTGCAAGAAACATTACTAGAATAATCTTATTCCTACGAATTCCTTCCATTTTTCAGGGAGAGCAGTAAACACATGAATTATCTCACTTAATTTAGAGTCTCCCTCAATTCACGAATAACAATGTTATTAGGGTATCAGTGCACCGTGTGCGTCAAGACTAGAGTTAAATCAATCGTCGCATTTGCATTCTTTGTCGTTTCTCGTCAGAAGGCTATCACTTGCCACAAAGAACTTAATGAGGACCTCAGATTAAATATTGCGACAGGCCATAATGTGGAGAAAGTCTACAAAGCTATATCCAAACAATTTCAAATACCTGCCCAAATAGTTCAAAGCATTATTAAGAAATTCAATTATGTTCACACACAAAATCTCAAAGGACAAGGAAGACTCAAGATATCACATTGTATCGCAAGAAAACTAATTTCTAGTTGAGTCTTGGGTGTACCACGCCATTGATCTACTGGATTATAGCGGTTAGCCCAGGTACCATCTGTGACTATATTCCTCAGGAAGGCGTTATAAATGTTGTGCAAAGATGGCGATCCACGCCCGGTCGGTCACCTCCAAAGTTTTTCTCAAGTTAGCAGACATTTGATCGTCTTAATTCCATTCAGTAAAGCGTCCTTTAATGTTATCAATTCTTCCCCTCCACCCCCAGTTATGGGTAAATTGTATGACAGACTGGTTTCTTAAACTTTGGGTGGCAACCAGTCTAAGAGAAGGAAAATCTCTGAATACAATATGCATGTAGCCCTGGCGAAACACATACTATGCAGCTAATGAAAGCATCGGTCGCTTTGATTCGATGATTCAGACACTTTAATATTATCAATAGAGAAAAGTTGTTATTAGTTTTATTAGGTTGGTGCAAAAATAATGTCGTTTTCTCACATGAAGTTGAACGTCAAAAAACGACATTATTTTTGCACCAAGCTAATACCTTGCCACCTTTTAAAGACGACATACTTCTAATCTAAGTGTATTCAATAGCAATGACATCATTTGTAGAAATGTTTGTAATTATATGTAAGTGACATAAATTTTATATTTTGAAATTACCCAGTTTAGAGTCACATCACCCAGTCAGCGACTTAGGACAAAAATAAAAAATATTTGAAAATGTTAAACACATTTTTAAAATAACTTCCTCGACGGTGAAAAAAAAAGTTTTTTTATTTAATGCGTATTGTTTCTTTTGTATGAGAACAGCGCCAATCATCTTCAGTCTTTCTTTACAGTTCGTGTTCTTGAATGTAGTAGTCTTGTCTACTGGTTTATGTTACTATTGCTACTTGCTTGCTTGTCTTGAAAATCAGCATTACAATAATAAACGTATGCATAGACACACGCATATCCAAATCCAAATCTAAAGCCTACTACTCACACTTGGAGGAATCTATCCCTGATTGACGATATCTCCAGAGGTGTAGCTTGGACTCACAACAGGAAAAGGGATCACCATTTCAACCGAACGCTAAAGAGATCAATTAGAAAAGATCCAACTCAATCCATAAGACGTTTGGAACGTGTGAGAAGAGTTTATGCTATGACAGTCCAAAGAGCAGTGAAAAAAGATTTGAAATGAAATCACACGGGAAACGTGAGGCACCTTATTTACTCCGGGACAGAAAGTTAGAAGGTTAGAGAGTGCGAAGATCATCTTGGATAATGATCGTGAAATAATATATATATATATATATATATATATATATATATATATATATATATATATATTGAACTTTATTTCAATACTTCACGAGCTTCCGATCTATGACTAATTAATGATGAACATGTAATTTTCGTTTATGATCGATTTCATCACGATACTTCTGCGAAACTTGGAGAGTAACTCTACATCCATATTTCTGAACGTAGATACCAATAGAGTTATAAAAAAACATAATTCTAGTAAGATATCTTTAACCATTTCTAAGATACAACGGTTCAGAGAATAATTTAGCAATTGGACAATTCTGCTGTTACACCCGGTATACATACATATATAAATCTTTTTCACGCCGTCACATGATTAAAAATCTTTGCCTTTGATAACATCATCGCGTCTTTTGAAATTAAAAGGATTTTAACGTTTATTTAGTTTGTAAAAAAAATGTAGCAACATGATTCCGCTACAAGACAATTGGCAAATATTTTTTTAAAATTTTGACTAAAAATTTTGACCCTAAAGATGAACAATGATGTTCGAAAGTACTAGGTTATCGTACGGACAATATTTATTTCGATATCATTTTCAAATAAAAAGTCTCATTAGAAAATACGAGAAAATTCAAAAGAAAATATGCAGGACGATGTTGTCTTTAACATTCAACACAACATGTTTAAAAGAAAAGTTGCTGCCAAATTACACACACACACACACACACACACACACACACACACACACACACATATATATATATATATATATATATACACAAACATAAATATACTTACACACACATATACATATATATATATGTGTGTGTATATATATATATATATATATATATATATATATATATATATATGGAGTCCTTATTCATATTGTACTTTTCCAAATATACTTTGTATGAAATCTTTGCACACGCAAAATGATTTTAAAATTTATAACCATGGAATATAAGTGTTTGAACTTTTTATAACACACACACACACACACACACACATATATATATATATATATATATATATATATATTATGTTTTTATATAAACTATTTATATATGTTTGTTGGCACATTAACTCAGTCTATCCCATTTTTCTTCCCTCTCCATATCCAAACTAAACTTTCCCTTCCTAAGTGGACGATTGACGCAGTACAATCTTACTTCTACCCTTATAACCAGTGCGTGCCACCCATAATTCGCAATTATCTATGCCAGACGTACATGCTCATTGACTGAAACGGTAATGAAAGTACAAATGACAAGATTGACGTCACATTAAAGCCTCACCCCATTTTTCGCAGAAAAAAAGAAAATAATAAAAGTCGTTATTTGTTAGATCTTCCCACTGACTATAAGGAGGCAACAAAAAAAGTGTCGTCTCTATTTACACTTAGTTTTTACAACAAAACTATCACAGCTTGAACTGGGTTAATCGGCTCAAATGTTAGAGAAGTGGTCATTAAATCTAAGAGATCCAATCTTTAGTTCTACATACGAAATGTTTTGGCCCATTATCCCCACCCCACAAATCATTCCGCAAATCACATCTGCAGTCGGTCTCTCACAGATGTGCCGTCGACTCCCTCTGTCTTTTTTACAAATACTTTCATGGTAACTGCTCCAAGGAGCTGCTTTCGCTGGTTCCCAGACTTCATGAATTTAAGCGTTCTACTAGGCTAGCATCTCGCTCACACCCGTTCACTGTCGAAATTGTTAAATGTAGCCGTCTCTTCTACGCCAATAGCTTCATGTCTCGCACCTCTCGCCTATGGAACTCCCTACCCTCTTCCTGTTTCCCTGATAGCTATAATCTCCAACTATTCAAATGTAATGTCAATCGACGTCTCCAGATGCCTTGATCTATCCCCTATCACTCCTCTTTGCTCTCGCTCCAACTCTCTGTAACCCCTTGCGTGCTAGTGGCTTCCCGCATTGCTTGGCGTGAAACGCTTATAAAAAATACTTCTAAACTCATCTAGAAAGGAAATTTGCTTTCTGATCTTTATGGCGAAGAAAAGCGTAAATCTCATGAAATTTTTTATAGAGACGAAAACACCTTTAATTGATTGTTTGTGTGGTTGATTCGTTTACAGTGGGACAATCAGCACAGGTGTCACCGTGCTCATCAACGTGAACAAGGCCAGTACATTCAAAATCTCGGTCACGATGACTTCATGCTACCACAGCCATCGACATCTATCAAAAAGTTTTGAGTCGACCTGTGGTATGGTTGTCAAGCACTTTCCAAGTATTAACAAGAAAAACATCTCCCTGAAAAGATTCAAACCTGGGTCTCAGGATTGACTGATTCGTTTTATCAACACTTTAAACGACTTATCAACCCTTTCAACGACTTATCAACCCTTTCAACGACTTATCAACCCTTTGCAGGCTATTTAAAGTCAGATGATATTTTATTTTAGATTGTAAGAAGTTCTTCTTTTTTTTAAATTATAATGGTTTAATGATCAACTCTTACTAATTAACCCATAGCTTGTGGGAGAAGAGGTAGATTCATGCCTTTCCCAGAGGTATTTGTGTGTAAGTGGATATAACGAACTCAACTGGAATTGGAACTCGGTTCTCCGATTAACAATTCTGAGCCATTATGCATTACACCATTTGCATATCCAAGCTTACAGCACCTGGTATTTCCCAAGCGGTTACCCATCTACATACTGACCAGGCTAGACTTTGGTTAACTTCGGAGAGCGTACGAGAATCGGTGTTTCAGTGCAATATGGCCGTACACCAAAGGAAATTTGAGAGAATTCGAAATTGAATTTGTATTACATGTGAAACTGAGTGTGTTTTATCGAGAATCCACAGACTTTTATTGAATTTTTAACAATTTCCCTTTGAATCAGTAACTTTTTGTCAAGATACTGAACGATTTTAAAAAAAGAAAAGAAATTGGCCTTATGATGCGCATTCACTAAGTGTTACCCCGGCAAATCATGGCAATGAGTTTACAGTGACCAAGATAACCAAAGCTGAAAAAATCATTTTCCGATTAGTTTTTATTTTAGACATCTGCATTTTTCATCACTGAGTGGCTTGGGTTGTGTAGGAATATTATAAATTTATTCGATCTGGCAAAAGGTTACAAGTGTGGAGCGCTTGGTGACATTAAATACACTGCAGTTGTAATGGGCTGCGTGATTACAATTCTAATCATTGCTCCATGACGAGGTGCCTATTTTTCGATCATATGTTACTTTGACACAGGGACACCAAATGAGGACTTAACTCGCTACACAGAAGTAACAGGTTGAAAGCTTACCTTGTTAACAATTAAATGGTATATTTATTCTATTAGATAAATAATAAATTTTCGTTCTTATATCTCCTGAAATAGATAATGCTAAATTCTATTCTCACCATTGTATAAGTGGTCATTAAAGCATACGCAACTCTTTTCCAATCTGTTCACAGTACTAGAAGGTATTTTTATATGTGCAGGTGAGGGTCACGACAGAGATACAACAGTGAGTCCCTAGAGCCGTCTGTAAAACATGGTGCAAGTTCTGTCATGGTTTGGGCTGCATTTTAGCTGACGGTGTTAGAGATCTTGTCAAATTTGATTGATTTACAAAACTAAAAACATACAGCCAGATTTGAATCCATCATATAATAACTTCTGGAAAACGTCTGGCTGGAAATGGATTCAGCCTGTCAATGTTCATAAATAGCAAAGCCAATGCAGTAAAAGGTTACTTGAATAGAAGAAATACACGATGGAATGCTATCATTGGCTCCCCAGAACCCTGATCTCAAAATTACTGAAGCAGTGTACGATAGTCTTAACAGAACGGAACAAAAGCAGCGAATATCCAAGAATCCGGAGAAGTATTCGTTAAGATTCTTTAAAGTAATTAGAAGAAATAATGCCTAAGAACGTTCAAGTTTGATTGAAAAATAAAGATGAGTATACAAAATATTAACTTCCAAGCTCGTTAGAATTGTATAAATCTTGTTTTTGTCTCTGTGTCCTTTTTATGTATTTCCATGTTTCCATCAATCGTAAATTTATTAAAGATATTAATATTAACATATTAAAACATGCAATCATCTATATATAAAATTCAGTGACTTCCATTATTCCGGCCATCTGTTGCACCCTCAAAAATAGACAAACATCGAGATCAAATTTTTGGGAGAAGTGCTAACAGGAAAGGGGTTACAAAATACATCTGCTTTTACGAGGGTGTGTCGCTTAGGAAAATAAATTTTTATTCGTTTTGGAAAAGAATTAAAAACTTTTATTATTTGGCATAGAAAATTCTCCTGCTTTTTAAAAAACGATTTAATGGTTTAAATAACGAATATTTATTTATTAAAAATGCAAAATTGTTTTTTGCATGTTTCCTTTAAGATTTTATGTACAAGATTCTGTTTTTCAGTTCGCCTTGCGTTTCCGAGAACTATAAAAAAAATCACAAGGCTAAACGTTTAAAAAGTTGGAATTTGGCTTCATAAAGAAATATTTACGCATGGTCAGTTGTATGTTGCATGCTCAAGAGTAAGAAATCCTAAGAATTTATTCTTCGCTGTTAAAATAAAAAAAAGAAAAAAGAAATTTTCTTAAAAAATATTGTTTACCATGAAGTCCTATAAAATTAAAAACTTATTAAACCGCGAAATAGTTAGCAATAACTTCAACAATAGTAAATACTCAGGTGATTTCAACAGGCGTTAACGTGTTGCCAAAAAAATCTAGTCATCTACATTACTGATTCTCAATTGAAAAAAACGGAAAGAAATTTTATACCTTCTACATATATGGTTAAACTCAGCCACCTCAACGTGGTGCAATGGCTAGCCAGTTTTTCTTGCTAAGAACAATGACGACTGAGTAGTGAGTTCGATCCTCACCGAGTGCACGTGATTTTCGGCCTTGACCACATATAACTTATACTTAGAAAATCGCCATATATTGTAAGGTGAAGAAAACGTATTCTGGTGTTATAATTGACAAGTGAGGATATTTTTAGCTCGAAGACTTCGCAGTGTTAGCGCAACGTTACGACAACGTTGCAGATAAGTGGTCAGTTTGGGATCGTGAAAATAATTGATTGCATCGCCAGAACGTCACATCCCCCACCCCCACATGCTACTCAATAAAAATACAACGCATCAGCAACGTTACTATTTAGCTGGGTAGACAAATTTAAATCCAGACATTATTGAAACCGTTTCGATTCTTGCAAAGTAGAGTTAATCTAGAGGTCGTGTCAACATAAATTTTCTGATGTGATCCCTAAAATACGATTTGTCCAAAATTGTTTTGTCGTCACTTTCCTGTTTCGATAGAGCCCTAAAACGTCTCCGCGGTTTTGTGGGTGATCAATTAATTTCCACCCTACAACCTCTTTCCTGCAGACAATAAATGTTGCAAGCCTCTTGCAACTCTATTGTTATTTCCATGAAAAGTGCTCAGACGAACTACATTCTTTAGTTCGACCACTTCTACCCGTCACAGATAAAACCGCCCTGCCACGCCCATCGCAGCGAACCACCTTCATTCCCTTCGTATTCAATTAGTAAGATGGAAATTCTACTCAAGCAGATTCCTCCCACCTACCACTGCCTTGTAGAACCGACTTCCGAGAGGATGCTTTCTCGATCACTACAATTTAACCTGTTCAAGGCTATGGTTACCGTTATCTTCCCCATATATCTTCATAAACTGTGCCTTTTATTTTGTAATCCTCTACCGCGAGTGGCTTTTAGGCCTTGTACAGGATGAACATCATTATAAAAAAACCCGTTAACAACCTTTGATCATATGGTAACACATATCTCCTCACTCGTCCTATTTACCTTGTGCTGAAATATGCAAATGAACTCAAAAGATTCAAACCTATGCTTATATACGCATCGTCCTATTAACACTTGAACCTCAGGGAGAACCAGAGAAAAAGAGACAAATATCTCGAAAAATGGCAAAAAATTCATATTAAAAAAAAAAACAACATAAAAAGAAAAACTAAACAATGTAATGACTGGGCGTTGTATATTTAAAAAAATAATAATATCAGGTGATTAATGAGTTAGTTTATTCGGCTGCTATAACCTTGGTTGGTATTTCGTCGCAGAGTCGAGTTACATCTTGGAATAAAAAAACGACAAATCTCAGTAAATGAATGAAATTAGTTTTTATGTTGTTAGACTTGATTTCGTTGACTGGCATTTGTTCTTCTAATTCTCTGCGTCAAACTAGGGAGGTTTGTGTGTGTGTTTCTGTATTTGTGTGTATATATGTGTGGGGGGGTTGTATCAGTGTGTGTGTGTTTGTGTGGGTGTATCTGTGTGTGTGTGTGTGTGTGTGTGTGTGTGTGTGTGTGTGTGTGTGTGTGTGGCGGTTCATGAGGTTTATGTATGTGTTTCTCAGTGCAGGACAGATTTTACTAGCACCGTCTCGTAGATCTCTCTTCATCTCATTACCGACAAGTACGTATGTTGATCTTTGCGAGATGCCGTGTAGGTTAATGAACGGTGTTAGAAAAAAAAAACGTTATCTTGCAGGCTATTTATAAGGATAAATGAGTTCAACTTGAAGCTCACTTGTTGAAGCCATGTGCCAGACTTGGCAATACTAAAGAGCAAATTGAACAGAAACAAATAAATCTATATTTGTGTATATAAGGTTACAATTATTTATTTATTTACTAATGTTCACCCGTACAAGGCCCAAGAGACATTCATGGTAGATGATTACTGAAGGCGGTTGTTTTGTGTGTCGTTAGAGTAAGGGTCGCCGTTTATATGGATATGTGGAAAAGATAAAAGTTAACCAACACTTAAAGAGGTTTAGGTTGACCGAGAAAGCAACCTCTTGGAATTCTTGGGAAGAAGCTATCCGAGTAGAACTTACTTCTTACTCATGAAATGCGACGGAAATGAGAGCGTGTGGAGGCCGCCTCAGTGTACGCAGCATAGCGGGTCTTGGGGGTAGATTTTGAGAAATGAAGGAATGTAGCTGGTCTGAAGAATTTCAAATACTCCGCTATTCACTAACTCAGTGGAATGGCGGTCATAAATTAGGGTAGTTAAATATCCTTTTTCTCAGTTACCAAAGTGCCAATGCCGAGATATTTTGACCAAAGAGACTCACTGGTTAGTGGGATAGTTCTTAAGTCATATTTCTAATATTAAATTTTCTCTTTATTTTTCTTTGATTTTCACATGTTATAAATGGCAATGGATGCAACAGCTTGCTACATATTGCATCAAGCTATTCTTGAAGAGATTTTATTTAAATTTATAATAAAATGTTCACTTCCTGTAACCATCTAAAAACCGTCTATGACTCCAATTATTATAATAACCGGGGGAGAGAACCAAATGCCAACAAAATGAAACTGTGGTACAAATATAGTAAGTCACCTAATATACCCAGCAAGACACCTATTCCGGCAGTTGTATATGAGGTATACAGGTATGGAACTGGTTTAAAGAATTGTAGAAAAATGCAATATATTTAAGTTATATTACTAAAACGCAAAATGATCTTATTTTTGTACAAAACATCGTCTCCTATTTGAATTTACATATATTAAACAATCAGTGACGTTATCACAACGCGCTGACACCCTTGAAATTTTCAAACACCTGCGTTTACCGTCTGCTACGAAAATTGGAAGACCACTCCAGAAAATGATCAACAATATGTTCCCTACTAAAAATAGATATTTACAAATTGGTAAAATATTTATTAAATAAAAACTCTGAATTTAGTGAAATCTAAATTTTATATTTCTGGAGCCTAATTATTTCTTATATCTATTTATAATGTCAAGTTAGTTTTTCTGTAAACATGTGAACAGGGTCGATTGTTCGTTGTTGTGAACAAGCTGGATTCTCAAAATATTTCGCATATTTACTCGAGCATACTTTATTACAAATGCTTAGCGACGTTAAATTAAGCACATTTAGAATATACCAACAGAGTTATTGTCAACACATATTTTAGCAGTATTAACACAGCTTTCTTGGCCTGCTGGCGTACTGACTACTAAAAAATTATACGCATTCATAAAGTAAAGTAAATACGTTACACTCTGTTTATGTAGACACATTCTGTTTCTTCTATCAAACTAACGCAATTGATTCGGTTGTAGCGTAAAGAAAGAAAACCCAAAATATTTTTGTGTTAAGATGTCTCGCAAAGATTCTTTGTAATTCGCTTCTTTCAATTTGAAAGAAAACAAATACTCATTAATAGCATTTATTTACATTTATAAATCCGTGTTAGAAGATCATTTATTTTCTTCGCTTTCACACGCCTAAACCGCTACATATGTATCACTGCTAAATGTTCACGGTATTGTCAGATTTTAATAAAAGCAGCACATAAGTTTGAAGTGGAGGCCAGTTAAAAGTATATATTCAGGTTTAGTAACCCACTACGTTCAGACGATTTATGATTAAAGGCGATGCTAAGTAACCAGACGTGACTCCTAAGTTTCCTTGGTTGGTCCATCATTTAAACAAAAATAAAAGCAACCCACAAACATGATTCTCGCCCATGATACTCCCACTCATGAACAGCGATGCACACAGTGACAACCGACTCTGTGGTACTGAACGGAATATTTACTATAGCCCATCTTAATTCACCAAAAATGCAAAACATTTATATCTAAATCTACAAGGTAACCAAAAACGTTCTGTCCGTTTCTAAAGGAATAAAATAAAACGCTTCACAGTATGTGTAACTTATATGTAGTCTTCGAAGTAATCACCATCGGCATCCAGCACCTCCTGCCAACGTGTCTCCAGCTGTTCAATGCCCTTGCGGTAGAACTCGGTGGGGTGACGCAAAGAAGTCCGTGAAGGCTTTGCGCAAGTCTGCTTCATTGGTGAAGGATTTCCCACGAAGATGATTATCCAGGGAGTGAAAAAGGTGGTAACCGAATGGCGCAAGGTCAGGTGAATAAGGTGGATGGCACAAAGTCTCCCACCCAAGTTGCTGTATGGTATCCCTGACCACTCGCGCGACATGCGGCCTGGCGTTGTCATGGAGGAAAAGCATACCTTTGCGATTCACCAGTACTGGCTCCTTCTGGCGCAATGCCTATTGCATACGTTTCAATTGCTGCGAGTATAGGTCTCCAGTGACCGTTTGGCCCGTTGGTAGCAATTCATAATGAACCACTTGACGACCTGTCCACCAGACACAAAGATAATCTTGCGTGGGTGCATAGGCGGTCTTGCGGTGTGATGGACAGCGTCCTGAGGAGACAACCAATGTCTGTAACGCTTGGGAGTTTCGTACAGAACCCACTTTTCATCACTGGTAAGCACTCGACTGAATAAGGATGCGGTACGGTGGCGAGAAAGCAGCGATACGCAGGCTGCCACTCGTTGTTCCTTGCGGACCTCCAACAGCGTTTGCGGAACCCACTTGCTCAGTTTGTACGTCTTATCTAGGCGGTGCAGGTGAAGTCTAAATGTTTCATCGGAAACGTTGAACTGTCTTGCAAGTTCACCACACGTTAGACTACTGTCTTCTTCAATGGCCGCCTTCAGGACTCCGTCATTCAAGACCTGTGGTCGTCCACTGCGAGGCTCATCATGGAGAGACAAATCTCCCGACTTGCCGTACGTTCATCCACAGCACTATCCCCAAACGCTTGACATATGCGGCGACTTGATGCAGTTGCTGATAAGCCCACTTTGAAGTCGTAAAGCAAACAGCCCCGAACGGGATCTCTAGACACTTCCATCCTACTCACAGCTGTCCGGCTTATAACTGATGGCCGGGCATGGTGTGCGTGTTTTTTCTAACGTCTGATGTTCCTACTTCCGGCTGTCCGAATTTGAAAACAATTGCTACACGCATTTCGTATATATTTCAACTTCATTCAATGACTAATGAAAAAACCAACAGAACTTTTTTGATTACCTTGTATTAAGATCAGAAGTCATTCCTTGATATAGCATCGCCAGTCGTCCATGTATCCTTTTATCGATTTAGAAGAATTCTCCAAATGTAACAACAACTGAATAGTTTCTACTTTTTTGGATGGAACACCTTTGGTGACTTACAGGAGGGACGTCGTTTCAGTCCTACATTGGTAAAGACATGACAACAAGCTTCACGTCCATTTTTATGTCAAAGCAAATCATCTTAATCTTACAGACAAATCATTGCATTCAAACAATTGTATTCAAATGAAAATATAGAAGAGAGAGAAATGATCATAGAATTGATAGAAACATGCAAAGACCTCTGTTCATATCGGAAGGATTTCAATGAGAATGAAAGAAACTAAATAACGAAATTGGAGAAGAGCAGAAGACTTAGAAAAAATCAGAACTGAAAATGATCTGCTCAATAAAAGCATTTCAATGATATTTGTGGCAACAAAATTACCGAATAATCTGATGTTTGCACGAAACAACAAAAAAGCCAAATGCGGATAGAATAAGAAACTAAAAAACATCTATAAATCTTTACAAAGAAATCGAAATGAATTCAAAACGAAGGCAAAGAATCAGAATATTGTAATAAAAGAAAAAACATCAAGAACACTTAGTCGAAGACTTAGTCGAAGTAGATACAAGAAAAAATGTCAACAGTCGAATAATAATAATAATAATAATAATAATAATAATAATAATAATAATAATAATGTTCGCTCCAAATGCATATTATGTGATAAATATCCAGACACAATTGACCATCTTGTATCAGGTTGCACGGTATTGGCACCCACTGAATATAAAACCCAGCATGACACAGTGGGCCAATATCTACATTGAAAACTATGCCAATTTTACGGGAAGGAAACTGTAAGAAACTGCTATGTACATCACCCAGACCCGGTTTCAGAGATAGGGCCTGTAACAATTTTATGGGACTTTACAATACAGACAGAACAATCAAAAGAAATCGCCAAGACATCGCGATCAGAGACTACAAAAACGTGCATTCTTATTGATATGGTAGTTCCTGCAGATAGTAATGTATCTTTGAAGATCTACAAAAAAAGAATTATCAAAATACAAGGACTTGAAATGCAATTCTCAAAAACGCGTGAGGACATTAACAATTCCAGTTTAGTTGGAGCCCTTGGAATGATTGGGAGAGGTTCCAATAGTCTCATTGAAGGGAATTCCTGGTAGCCCATGCCGTAAAGAATTATAAAAACATTGTACTCACAAGTAAAGCTCAAACATTACAAAGGGCTTTATCTATGTAAAATATGTGATCTTAGAGGGTTTTTTTTTCAAAAAATGCTCAGTGAAAAATGGCATGATGCCATTTCTAAACTTAGGTCTCTGGTTGGGACCCGGAAAGACTATACACCAGAAATCAAAGGAAATAAAATAATAATAATAACAATAATAATAACAACAATAAAAAGAATAATAATAATAACAACAATAACAATAATAATAACAATAATAATAATAACTAATAATTATAACAATAATACTACTACTAATAATTGCTAGAATGTGGCGTTTGAACAGAGACCCTATTTCAGTAATAATAGGGACAGTGGGAAAGAACACACATCACTATCATACGTGGGTCGAATTCCAGTAATTCATGTCCTAAATTAAGATTGTAAATTGATTGAAGATATCGAGTGGCGGGAAAACACCAAAATACAGATTATTTTTCTTGGTTGTCACGAGCGGGCAGCTTAGCAAAAATGAAAATCACTCGCCATTTCAGATTGAGATAATGGAGTTCATTCCAATGTTGGGATAATGGATAACATAACTTACAAGTTCAACGTCCATTGCCATCTGGTTCATTAATTCGAATTACAATTTAGTGAATTAACATTTCATTTTTGGAGGCCGTCTGTGAGAAATAGGGTACCATGACGCAATTTACTCTATCAAAGATTTAGAAACGGCATGCTGTACTGCTTGGCATTCACCCCGGAAGCTCCAATACGAATATTTCAGTGTCTTTGGGTGTCAATCTGAGAACAGTTCAGAGGATTCGGAAAGAGTTTGATGTCTAATGGTAATTATGAAGGTACGGCAGCTAGGGAAACTCACTCTGAGCGTTCTGATAAGAAAAGAACTCATGAATTTGTTGGTAAGGTCCTAAGACTCAACACGGAAGCCTACATCAAGTGCCTTGGGGAGGTAGTCCTGCCCTGGGTAAAGAGGGTGACTGCTAGAAGAAACAATGACTGACAGCAGGACTACGCACAAGCTGGAGAATTAAGTCATGGCAGTCAGAAAATGTCTGCGCCTACATGATAACATTTATTTTGAGATTATATATTAATACAATTAAATTTAGATAAACAATTATTACAAATATAATTCAGTTTTATTCTCTACAAAAGCACTGAAAATTGTATCAACGCAGGTGCCCACACTGGTGTCCATCACAATTTACACAATTTTGAAATCTACCTTCCAGGCTTCGACAAACATTTATGCAAAACCATGTCTGTGTATTAATTTCTTGAAATGCATCTCTGATGTAATTTTTTCAAATCAACAACAATTCGGCCAATCCATTCCTTAGGAAATGTTTCATCAAGATTCTCACGGACTGTTCTGATATTTATAATATAACACTAACCGTATTCAATCTACTGTCCACTTACTTTCCGTTCAGCCTGCATATATATATATATATATATATATATAGAGAGAGAGAGAGAGAGAGAGAGAGAGAGAGAGGGAGAGAGAGAAGGAGAGAGAGATAGAGGGAGAGAGAGAGAGGATGATATATATATATATACGGCCTGACGTCTGAGGCTAACATGAAACAGCCTGTTGCCTCTGAGTGTTAACTTCAATATTCACTTTTATATTTATATTCACACACGCTTTATCTATAATATTGAGCATTTATCCCATAAATATAGCACACCTTAAAACTATATATATATATATATATATACATATATATATATATATATATATATATATATATATATATATATATATATATATATATATATATATATTACATGATAATAAACTATTTGACGAACCTAGGTACATGCAGAAAAAACAACATACATATTATTCGTTTCATAGAATCTACAATGCTTTTATTATTTTCATCCGCAACTTATGCATTCTTATTCTTTGACTTATGGATACACCTCACTTGTACACACACGTGCCAGCACGTGTGTATGCGTGTGCGTACGTGTGCGTGTGTGTGATGCAGTTCCCCGACTTCTCTACTTTAATCTTGTTGTCCGTCATCCTCAAACCCTTCAAGAAACAAAAAGCAGCTCACAAATTATAAGAGAATTACACACGCTTTTCGTTTTTATTGAAAAAAAGAATGTTCATGACAAAGACATTTTTAGTTTTCAGAAAATCACGAAATCAAAATCTGAATTCAACATTTAGATATTTTTTTTCTTCATAAATTGCAATTTCTCATTTGACAAAGAAACTTATTAGAAATAGTTACAATATAAACAAAGACACTGGAAACTATATATATATATATATATATATATATATATATATATATACAAATTTTACATATATATATGTATATATATATATGTGAATATATATATGTATATATATATGTATATATATATGTAAAATGTGTGTGTTTATATATATATATATATATGTATATATATATGTAAAATGTATATATATATATATACATATATATATATATATATATACATATATATCTATCTATCTATCTATATATATATATATATATATATATATATATATATATATATATATATATATACATATACATATACATATATATATTCAATATTTATATATATTATTTATATATTATATAAGCGCGGTACTTATTGGAAAGTGCTCAATATCAGTGACAGAGCTTGCATATTTATTTGGATTGATATGAGTTTCACATCAATCCACTAAATATATATATTACTGCGTGTTTTTTAGAAAATATAATTCGTGCGTACTCTAACGTATTCACTCATGGTTTTTCTCCGTTATCTTCACCGGTATTTATATTTGAGCTTACATATTGTAATTTTAAAAATGAGATTTATATGTGAGCATATATATTGTAATTTTTAAAATGAGATTTATATGTGAGCATGCATATTGTAATTTTAAAAACGAGATTTATCTTCATACACAACACATCCATAAAGACATTATCTATTTTAATATAACATAGAATTTTATATATAAAATGTAGTTATGAAATGAATGATTGAGAAAACACAATAATTGATCATGAGTATAATTCGACATGGCGTCTTTCATTATTAACCGTGAACAGCTTAAATCATTCTGCCACAATTCTAAACACCTTCTGCAGTATTTGCAATGTATGCATGACTGTTCCTTCGTATCTTGGTATACTCGTCTACCTGGGTAACTTGGTGTTTCACTCGCCTTTTCATGTCCTGTTTGTTGAATATCCAGCGAGTTGTCTATACAGTAACTACGCTGAGCGGCCTTTATTCACATTGTCTGGGACAAAGAGCGCGTGAGCTGGCGTACTCATACATGTGAACGAGGCTACTACACTCAAACCCTCAAGATAATTTTGTAAGAACCAAAATAAGTGCACTATTCCGAAGGTGCAAATGTTAGGTGAGAAGGTCGGTGTAATAGGATCACCCTGTTAAGCTGTCGGGTCTGCAAAGAGACGTGAGGTCTGGCATTATCCTTATGAAAGCCGACACCCATCGGCAAATTCCGAATGTTTTTCACCGTTTGCTGTCCTCATTCAGTCCAAATGAGGACAATACTTGTCTGAAATTAATGTCTGATCTTATGGGTGGATCTCGTAAAACTAATGTTCTTCCAAACCCAACAGATACACAGTATCACCTTCTGGTGCAGACCTGCTTTTGGAGTGATGAAAAATTTCGTTTTATCTGGGAGATTTGTCTCTGTAAATTGTTATTTGACGATGCGATTCCGCGCGTCACTGCACAAGCTGTGATGCCATCCAAGGTCGGCTGTATGGAAATACAGCGGGACCTCGCTATGCTCCACAAGGGCGTAATCGACGTCAACAAAGATTAACTACAAATACTTTTCAAGTTTAGTTTGGAAGTAGCAAAAAAATACGATTTCTCACTTAATCGGCAACGTCTTCCTTCTTCGAGAAAGCGTACTTCCGTCCACGAAAAAAGGACCCCTAGGCACTCGCTGCCTGGCTGTCTCGCTGACTGCTGGCCGTTTAACTCACTGATTGTCTGGCTCTTTCGCTGACTACTCATTATATGGACACTAGCTGGGAGACACAGCATCCCTGTTTGTCCACTTGTACTCCACCAACTGGAAAAGGGGACCACCTTGACAGCTTTTGGACGGT
This sequence comes from Acanthosepion esculentum, assembly GCA_964036315.1. Classification (NCBI taxonomy): domain Eukaryota; kingdom Metazoa; phylum Mollusca; class Cephalopoda; order Sepiida; family Sepiidae; genus Acanthosepion; species Acanthosepion esculentum. The sequence continues at coordinate 99,831,680 of OZ038496.1, read as the reverse complement.
CAGTTTGTTCAAATAACTCTACTTTTACGACTATCTAAAATCACTAACAAAACTTTATGTTTGACGATTCAAAGGTGGGATGGAGACAAGATTCCTGAAAAATTCTGGTCATTAAATTTACTCAAAGATGGACGATTCCTGAGAAACCCTTGTCATTAAATTGATTTAAAAGGAAAAAGACTCTATCTATTCATCTTCTAAGGATGTGAGAAAAATCGTATTGTTACAGTTGTAAACAATGCATTCTTCATCGCTTGTGATCTTTCCTTAAAAAAATGTGCCGTTTTGGTTGCTTTTGCGCAGAGAATCGCAAATGAAATTGTGATCCATTAATATTTTTCCTTTGAATTGTGTGGCTCCACAAATATCGTATTAATTCACATATCCAATTATTATTAAATCCTTTACAAATCTCATATGAGATATGAAGAATATCTCTTCGATGCCACGTGTCGTGTGAGTATTCCGATTTCGTCAAAGACTGCAGTCCTGTCGGAGCATTCCCGATTTTCCATATTAAAATTTCTACTTCAGAACTTAGCGAAACACTGACGAACACTACTCTCAGCTACAGCACTATCTGCATAAACGGCACATATCCTTTTTTCTGTTTGTACAGCTTTCTTCATGCATCTCATTTTCCTCCATTTTCTCTTTTAGTATCTGTACAAAGCGGCTGCAGGGATACTGTAAACCACTCGGCATGATTTTCCAAAATCTGACCACACATCAGAAATAGTTTTAGAATTCTTTCTTAGTCGGACTGTGAAATTTTCATCACCTCTCTGAGTGCGAACAGCTGGGATGCTTGTCGGTAAACACTCGAGCACTGAAATGAAATATTTTCCGCATTTGGCAGATAAGGAATATATGAATATGAAAATGGTGGGCGTTTAGGGAGTTAAACTTTATGATTTTTGAGTATGTTAAAAATAAGGTACATATAACTCTTCGGATTATTTTATCAAAATTTGCATTTTTTGTTCGCTATCGCCAGGTAGGGGTGCGTATGTATGGATATTAAAGTTGATAGGAGGGTAAAAGATTTAAACTAGAGTTCATCACTAAAACTTTGAAATCGACCTATACGCTAGAAACTACACAAAGTAGTAGGCTTAGAAATAAAAGAAGAATACAAAAACGCCACTGACTTCTCAAAACATTCCTGGCAATTAAAGAATGGTGGTAATACACCCATTATTACGTGGTATATTGTAGCTAAAGCCAAATCTTAAAACGGGAAAAGAAATAGATGTAATTTATGTCTTGTTGAAAAATTTGTTATCTTAAAACAATTAAATAACACTAGCTTATGAAACGAGAGAAATGAATTGATGGTTGATCCTGATTCATTTTTAATGTAAATTACGGTTTTGTTTAAGAACACGTAATATCCCTTTAAGCTTAATATAAAAAAATAAAAAAATTAATAGTCACAACTCTAAAATAATTTTTTAAAAATATATTTATAAATTTTGTTTATTTTAAATGCCAAATATATTTTAAAATTAAAAAACAGTAATCCCAGTATCTCAACATTGCGATAACCAAACATTTTTTTAAAAAATTTAAACTACTTAACGGTCAGGCTATACCTGAAAATTTCGTTGTGCATGAAATTCCGATTTGTGCTATCGCTTAATATATACTTAATAGCTCTACTGTATTACATTGAGCACTGTTTATTAACACTAGCACTATGTTCGATATATTATAATTTTATATATATATATAATTATTATTATATTTTTATTATAAGAGATTATTAAAAATCTTACTAACTGGATTATTTCTGGGATAGAGTTTTTTCTAACCACTCTTCACTCGTAATAAAAACTTCCCCAGAAATAATCCAAATAGTAAGATTTTTAATAGAAATACACTAAAACTAAGCTATAGCTGTACAGATAATCTTGAAAAAAATATTAAAAAACATAATAATAAAATTTTAAATAAAAAAAAACCTGAGTAATAATAGCCATTCCAAAGCAACAAACACCGATAATACCAACAAGTGTAATTGTAGAAATTCTAAGAAATGCCCATTGCAAACAGACTCTCTTGTTTATCTAAACACTATTTCTACTATAGAAAATCCAACAGTTCAAAAATTTTATATCGGGGGTACCAAGAATTCCTTTAAAACTAGATGGTAACAACAAATATTATCTTTCACCAACAACGTGTACAGAAATAGGACGTCCCTTTCTAAATATCTTTGGAGCTTAAATTTGAAAATATTAAAAAAATCTTTAAATGAACCATTTTTTCTGTTTACATGAAAAAATACAAATAATCAAATTTGCTGACAAAAATCTCTGTTAAACCAAAAGAGTGAATTAACGCAGTTTATCTTTTACCTTAAAATATAGTTAAAAAAAATTTTAAAATAATTACGTCTTACCATTTTTATAGGCATACTTTATTATTATATAATTGCCCGGCCTCAACGGGTAATTACCTTATTTTGTTTATTCAGCTTAAATATTGCTATGTATTGCCGTCTATTTAGTATTATTAAGATCGTATATAGATGATCCACATTTTTAATTTTATCTACAAGCCCCTTTAAGAAGCTTCCTGAATATAATTTTTTAAAATTCTTTCTCCTAACTTTCCTCTGATTAACCTACTCCTCCCTTCAGCAAATAGAACATGTCATATTTGTCTAAAATCACGATACATTAGCCGCTGCCATATTCTCCGCAATCGTCAATGATGCCATGTCTATGTGCCGGTTTATCGTAACATGAAAAAATAACCCACCCACCACCACTCTCTGGCCTTACTTTTCTATTTAGCGTAGATCTGACATTTAATTGGTTAATCAAGAGTCTATTTTTAATTCTGACCTTATGCGCCCCCTTTAACTTTCGGAAAGACGTAACAATTTGTTTTTAAATTTCCTTAAAATCATTTTATCACCAGTTATCTTCCATCGGCTGAAGAAGTAAATCATAGTATTGAAGCATAAAAGCTTTTTTGTAGCGATTTAATAAATGTTTTTATTATAATCACTAATAACAAAAATATAATAGTAATATGATGGTCTACTTTGCATTGAGCACTTTTTAAAAATTAAATGCGACGAACTGTGGATTTTTAGTTCATGTGTTTTCTCTTCTTTGCATTATATATATATATATATATATATATATATATATATATATATATATATATATATATATAGTCAAATCGCTGTACTTTTGTGTTGAGCACTTAGTTAGTTAGTTGATTACTCGTATCGGGGTTTTTTCTTTGTGCTTTGAACCTGTATGTTGTACGATTATTTTCGACAGACGTTCATGTTCATAGCTCTTTATTTTTTAAAACCTTTTTTTCCTTCGATATTGATTTGATCATTGGCAATTCAAGAAACCGAAGGTTTTCTAAACGAGTGTAGTTAAACACACACACACACACACACACACACATATATATATATATATATATATATATATATATATATATATATATATATATATAAGCATTTTCGACAAACGTGTCTGGCTACTTAGCTGTTGACATATCTCTCAGCTTTGCTCAAGTAAACACAATTTCACATCCATATTTGATGTCATCCTCTAAAAATCAAAGAGGTCGTTATCAAAATCAAAACTGCTACAAATACAGTGAAAGAAAATTGTTCATTTTTTTTTCTTTTTTTCTTTTCTTGTTGAACCTCTTTCGTATTTATTATTCAATGTGACGTTTGTCTTGTTGTTATGTTTGGTGACTTTGTCGTCTATGTATTCAATGTGGCTCAACTGGTATGCCAGTGGCTGTATAGCTTGAAATGAATGAAATAACTGACGAAAGGATGGTGGCTTCGTCTGCATTGTTTGTTGTCGCTGTAGATGGCCGTGTCGGTCGAGTTTGAAATGGTTGTGAGGTCGGGATTTGTCTGTCCGACTATGTCGCTATGTCAGATGTATTTGATACAGTGAGAAAACTTTATTTGCTGATTTATTTTATATATAAATATAAAGACATTGGAATGACCAACACAAAAACAGAGAATGTCTCATATAGAGAAGATTTAACATTAAAAACATAAAGGAAAAAAATTAATTATTTTTAATAATTATTTTTAATAATATATGGAAATCTCCACCCTTTACCTGAAGACGGTCGTAAGACCAGAAACACGTGTTGTAAAACTATGTAAAACTATGAAAAATAAAGAATAATATTTTTAAAAAAAAACCCACATTACAACCAAAAAAGTTTGCGGTACCTCTCTTCTTTTTAATATATATATATATATATATATATATATATATATATATATATATATATATATATATATATATATATATATTCTTTAGACGTTTGCTTTCTTGCGTCAAACCGATAATTTGAAGAACATGAAACAAAATCACAAATTGATGTCGGAACTGATACGGAAATCAAACAGAATTGACACACATTAACTTGTGCGGATTTTGACGCGGCTTTATTTACATGTGTTTCTCCACAGTTTGTTTTTTGTGTTGTACCTCCGTATATTGCATGTCAGTGTGTGTTTATATGGATATGTGTTTCCTTGACTATTATCTATTTACACACACACATACGCACGCACACACACACACACATACACATATATTTAATATATTACAAACATTACAAACATATTTATTAAATTACAAACATTATATCTGCCTATTTTTATCATAATCATTACACATTCACGAATATTTTCTTAATGTAAGGAAATATTCGTGAATGTGAAATGATTAGGATAAAAATAAGCAAACATAATGTTTGTAATTTATTCAATCAGACATGCCTAAAAGAGAATTTTCTGCCTAAACACACACTCACACAAAAACACACGCGCGCGCGCACACACACACACACACACACACACACACACACACACACACATATATATATATATATATATATATATATATATATATATATATTGAAGGTTTAGGAATCTTGTTTCAGCAGATCAATTACTATTTACTTGTGAGTTTGATCATTACTAGGTGCCTCTTCCTTTCATCATTGTGCTACAACTATGCTTCGCTTATTAAATTACTACATGAGCACTTCGAGATGGTGCAATGGTTAATGAGTTTTTTCTGGCCAGATCAATTACGACTGAATAGTGAGTTCGATCCCTCGTGGGTGCTCCATTGTACCACATCTAAGCTACGATTAGTAAATCACTATATATAGTCTTCTTTTTGTTGAACCATTGTACTAAGCCTATACATTATTTTCTGTCGTGGCTCGAAAAAAAGGTGACCAGTTCCTGTCTTCGAGATGACACGCGACATGGATTTATTTTTTAAGTTACCTTCTTCTAGTCTTTGTCTAAATAGGCAAGACCTACAAGTCAGTAAGTGGTTTAAATTCGGATTTTTCCTTCTGCAAGATTTGTTGACAAGGCTATAGGGAGCAGTCTGTCTAGCAATTTAGCCATAGTAGTGGGATGAGATGCATTCCAACCTTTCCCAAGGATATTTGCACGTAAGTGAATGTAATGAACTCTACTGGAATTTGATTCCGCTCCTCTGACATATATATATATATATATATATATATATATATATATATATATATATATATATATATATATTGTGAAATAGACAAAGTCCGACAATTATTTTAAGACATTTTTATGTTTATATATATGTATATATATATATATATATATATATATATATATATATATATATATCGTGTGCGATGGATAAATTGTCGTCTAAATGACGCAAAACATTGGCTTTAATCATAGCCTCTAGACAACTTCGGAATCTCCTGCAACTCTTCTGGATGCTCTCCTTGTTTAAGTTGGTGAATGCTGCCATAATCTTTGCCTTCAGTTCATCTTTGGTGTTACAAGGAGTTTTGTTGGTGTCTCGCTCAACTGTACCCCACACATAATAATCAAGGGAGTTGCATTTTGGGTAATTAAGTGGCCAGTGTAAAGGGGGGAAGTGGTCTCAGAAATAGTCTGACAGCCATGACTAGATTTTTCTGCTTGTGTAGCAGAATCCTGTTGCCAGATATAGGGTCTTCCAGCAGCCATCCTCTTGACTCAAGACAGCACTACCTCCTCCTCAAGGCACTTAACGTTGACTGTGTATTTGGTTTTCATCACTCTTGGTGCATCTTTTGGAGACACAGCAAGCCAACAGTTGTTCTGTGTGTTCACCATGTTATCCTGGCAGATATTTATCTTCTCCGAAAAAAACGAATGTATGTACGTTTGGAGCGGATGCTTCGTAGCGCGGTCTTTCTTCTTGTCCTTCATAGCTTGGCATGTAAATTGGCCGTTTCTCATCTTGTGTGAGTTATATCAAATGTCTTCAAGCACTACCTGCTTGATAAGAAACTCTTGTGTCCCAGGCTATGGACGCGTTAGACTTGGAAGGATTATTGTCAATCATGGGTTGGATCTTGCTAACAAATCCGGGAATTCTTTTCTTATCAGAACGATCAGAGTGAGTTTTCCGAGCTGCGTACCTTCGTAATCACCATTAGACTCATTCAACTCTTTCCTCTGCACCGTCCTCAGATTGACACCCAAACACTCTGAAATATTCGTATTGGAGCTCCCAGTGCGGATGCTAAGCAGTACACCATGCCGTTTCTAAATATCTGGTTGAATGAATTTCGTCATGATGCTCTTTTTTTACATAGACGGTGTCCAACTATAATGCACAGTAGACAAAAATCAAAAACAAAGACTGCACGTACGCGAAATTAAAAATATAAAATGGCGACAATTTACTCATCGCACTATATATATATATATATATATATATATATATATATATATATATATATATAGCTCCTCTTTGCGACCATTCGGTCTCACATTGACTGCTGACCAGAGATCGAACAAATACATTGAGTCAATAGCTTCGTCCACCGCAAGGAAAGTTGGCTCCCTGTGTCGCGCCAGGAAATCTTTCTCGCTGGAATCGATCTTTCAAATCTACAAATCAACCATTCACCCTTGCATGGAGTATTGCTGCCATATATGGTCCGGTGCCCCTTCTGTTTGCCTCAAGGTTCTTGATAAGATTCAGAGATGGATATGCAATGTAACTCGCCCTGATCTGGCATCTCATCTGCAGTTGCTCTCTCACAGACGTGCCATCGCCTGCCTCTGTCTTTTTTACAAATACTTTCATGGTAACTGCTCCAATGAGCTGCTTTCGCTGGTTCCCAGACTTCATGAATTTAAGCGTTCTGCTAGGCTGGCATCTCGCTCACACCCTTTCACTGTCGAAACTGTTAAATGTAGCCGTCTCTTCTACACCAATAACTTCATGTCTCGCACCTCTTGCCTGTGGAACTCTCTCCCCTTTTCCTGTTTCCCTGATAATCTCCAACTATTCAAATGTAATGTCAATCGACGTCTCCAGATGCCTTGATCTATCCCCCAACCTTCTCTTCATCCTTTCCTCTATCACTATTTGCTGTCGCTCCAATTCTTTGTAACCTCTTGCGTGCTTGGGCTTATACGCTTAAAATATATATATATATATATATATATATATATATATATATATATATATATATATATATATATACACTAAAATAAAGACATCTATGTATCATAGGTAAGTGGAGTTTTAGGTATGGATGGATCGAAATGGGCCGGACTCTAAACATTCAAGGAAAAGAAATAAGTAGATCACTAATAGGTGGGCCCATAGGCAAGCCGAATTTTTATTGAAAGAGAAGAAACTGTGGTTATTGATTAGTTTATATATTTGTATAATTTTATGAATATGTATATCCTCACCATAAAAATCTACTAGGCATAGTAAAGAAAGTTAATAAGTGTGTGTGCGTGTGATTGTGTTTATGTGTGTGCGTGTGATTGTGTTTATGTGTGTGCGTGTGATTGTGTTTATGTGTGTGCGTGTGATTGTGTTTATGTGTGTAACAATGTTTTTCTGTCCCCATTGTCCGTTATTTGGTGTCGCTGTGCTAATCTATAACAAGACTTCTACGTGTGATTTGGGGATTGAGAATTTGTTTTCGTTTACTTTTCTTTTCTTTTTCTTTTTTTTTTCTCGGACTCTTCACTTGAAGAGCGATTCCTCATTTGTGTCCTTCTACGCAGTTAAGCTTAGAATTTTATTTATAATAATTCTCAAGTAAATTTAGTTTCTTTCCCTACCTCGACCAGTAGCGAGCATTATTTAAAGGGGTTCACTGCTGAGCCTCCCGGTTTCCCTAGCGACCCTTCAATTCGTTTTACTTAATTCATTTTTTTTTTTTAATTTATCGCTTCATTCTTTTAAAATACTCCCGTTCTTATCGTCATCGTTTGCTTTTTGACTTTCTTTGTTTTTCTTTTTTTCCTTATCCTTTAGGTCTTGACTCTCTTTTTCAATTTTCTATCTTCCAACCCCCCCTCTCTCTCTCTCTTTCTCTTGCGCACCCTTCTTCTATATCTCTTACCTCCTCATCTACTTTTAATCTCTATTCATTGGCATGTTGCATTTCACTTATTTCTCTTCTTTTTATTATCTTTCTCTCCGATATCCTTTGTAATTCATCTTACATCTGTTTTGATTATCTCGCCATTTTTCTCACTGTTCACGCCAACTCCCGCTTGGGAAGGAATAAAAACAATTCAACCCTAGTCAGCCAATTTTTTTCTTTTTTTTTAAAAAAGCGAAAAAATAATATTTGCTATAAAACTACTTTTCACTAACTTAAAAAATTCGTCAATGAAATATATAAAGTTTTTATATATGTACATCGGTCAGCACATTTTTTTAATGTTCTTTTTTCCGTCTCGCCTTGATATATCCATCCCAGCATGCACCTTCTCAGCTTTATACTCCATTTTGTAACAATGTATATTTTTGTTTACCGATCCTTATTTTTTCTTCTTTTTTTTTTATATCCTCTAACAAATTTTAATCTCTCATTTTTCATATCTTCCCATCCATTATTCTAAAAATTATCTTTATAACTACTTTATTATCGTGATCTTCGGCGTTTTTATTCATTGAACATCATCCAGGCGTGAAAGCCAAGTGAATTGGCATTGCTTTCATTTGCCAAATGGCGGAAAGAAAGAAAGGAAAACCCTCACCGTTCTCTGACGTCATCGATGACGTCAATATGCCTGAAAGAACATTCTGATTTATTTTTTAAGACACCTCCCCCTACTCACTTGCCACATAAGAACAACACCCCGTCTTTCTTTTCTGTTTTCTTACCGTTATCTTTTTCGTTTCTCTTTTTCTAAACAACGTTCTTTATGTTTCTTTCCCTTTGTTGTTTCTTCATGTTATTTTCACGTTTTCTTATACTCCTTTTTACCTTTCTTCTTCTTCTTCCTCTTCTTCTTCTTCTTCTTCTTCTTCTTCTTCTTCTTCTTCTTCTTCTTCGTATTATTATTATTTTTAACTCCAACAACAAGCCCTTTGACTGCTTTTTCCACTCGTCATTCTGTCTCTTTACCTACGCCTCGCTAATTTTCAAGTCTAACTTCAAAATTCTATGTTGACCTACAACTTACCTACCGACTTAGCAATTTATCTCCCTTGCCGTTCAACCTGCTGTCTGTTGGTGCCTCTACTGACCCTCCTGATGCTCAGGTAGATTCTGCCAATCGAGCGACTACTTCGTTTACCTCTCTCAAAGTATGCAGTGAATTTCGCTTGTACCAATATTGCAGAGGATTCTTTACTTTTTGCTTTTAAGCAATAACCAGAAAGAAGAATCTAGCGGTTAAGCAGGTTAAGCAATCGGCCGTAGAAAAAACGAACAAAACCTAATTAAAAATTTATTTACTTTTTATCATTCTCTTCCACTGTCTTTACACATAAAGAAATCACAAATCACAAACGATTTAATTATCGACTTAGAAAGTCGGTTTAGCTCAGTTGATAAAGATGTTGTTTCATTTAAATTTGTGCCAGTTGAAACGACGTATGTTTAAGACGTTTACCCTAGACAAATATCTGAACGTTTTCAGGTCTGCATAAATCAGAACTATTTTACACACACAGTAAAAAGCATTGATGTTTTGTTTTTAACTTCTTTGAAATTATTAATAAGCATTAATTTGTGAAGCTTGCCTGGACAATAATTCCTGAATAATCTCCATGAGGGTAAAATATCTACGACGATTCGGCTAACTTCCCGACCTACCACGGTACCCTAGTGGAAAATATGAATCACTGTAGACAAAGCATTTATACCTAGGAATAAGAGGCTATACTACTTCCATCTATCAGCAGTGGTGCACCACTGTGTAAATGAATTGAAACAAAACGAATAATTCCGTTATTTACTTCTTTCGTTTTTTTCCAATGAAACATGACCCAGTGCACATGTTAGTACTTTGTATGTCCAGTCCCCAAAGTAGTTCCTTGCAGATGAACCACAGATTCTCGATTGGATTTAAATAAGGAAAGTTTCCAGGCCAGCCTATAGTACTTTGATCTGCTCACTGGTAAGGCCTGTGATTGTGCAGCATTACAATTTTCGTACGCTTTCTTGGAGTAACGTCTATCGCAGACAATGGCCGTAGGACAACTAATCGACAGCCGAGACAATAGTGTCTGGGCGTGATAAAAATCTGATGCAATCACGGATGACGCAATATTTTTCAAAGCCAAACAAATTTCATCATACACCCCGAAAATAGATTCATATTGCTGCACACCACCGCACACCACTGCAAATGAGGATAAAATCTGAGGAAAAAGGTAGAAATCAATTACAGCCTGTCACTCCAGTGGGTCTAAAATTGACCGTATGGTGAAAGAAAGGAAACTAAATCGGTTGTTTCACTTACTTAGCGCAAGGGTGTCGTTCCTGAATAATCTCTATGAGGGTAAAATATCTACGACGATTCAGCTAACTTCGCGCCTTTCAAGGTACCAAGCGAAAAATATGGATCGCCGTAGACAAAGTATTTCTAGCTCGAGGGGTGAACAAAATGGGTATTAGATAATACAGAATCACTTGTTCAGGAGTAATGTTAATTCAACAAATAATGTATTTTCTGTAATTCTAACATTGATGGTGTAAAATTAAATGCAAATTCTGAATCCCGTTCATAAAAAAAATAGTTTTATTTTATTTTTGTTTCTTTAACGCTCAGTTCCAGATTTGAATTAAAAAAATTTGAAAAATGAATTCCTAAAATTATGAAAATGAATTAGGGAAACAATTAGAAGATTCCACATTTGAACAAATGTTGAATAAAGTAAGTATAAAATCCAAACTTAAAATGACAGTTTAATTACCTAGTACAAGACAGCGTCTCTTGCTACAAACCGATAATCTACATTGGACACACAACAACAACCATCTCTCGTAGGATAGCATCTACTTAAGTGATATCAGTGCCATAGAAATCATCTCGTCACCCACAAATAACTAACTATTAAAAGTATCTGGTAGATAACGTAATAATTCTAAAAAATGTGTCTGCTAACGGCGAGTAAAATTTATCGAGACTTTTTATATAAAAAATCCAGTCAAGCATCAAATGTGTTAGCAGTTTTCTAAGACATCACAACATAAAGGCATGGCCGCATCCTTTCGTGAAGTCTAAGATCACTACTACTACTATACAATACACCTTAGAACACAAACATGCAAAAACATTAACAACGGTCCACTTGAAAATGGTTAATGAATTGGTCGAAAGCACTTGGCACAATAACGGTTATACTTTCTGCACTCCCTTAGTCATTCCAAAAGGAAAACGAAGAACTTCTTCTTCTTCTTCTTCTTCTTCTTCTTCTTCTTCTTCTTCTTCTTCTTCTTCTTCTTCTTCTTCTTCTTCTTCGTCTCTGGTGGTCATTTTTTTCCATTTTCTCTAAAACTTCGTCGTTGCTCGCATTAGAAAAACTTAATAAATAAGTTATATTCCCTTTATTGTCACATTCCCTGGAATATACACACCGACACACACACACACACACACACACACACACACATATATATATATATATATATATATATATATATATATATATATATATATCCCACGAAATGTTTAATATCTAAATCAACCATCAAGAGAACGGTGAATAAATTTAAAAAGGAGGAAACAGTATAGAGGAAAACTGCATCAGGAGATCACAACAGGAAGGGGGATCATCATTTCAACTTACAGCTAAAGAGATCAATTAGAAAAGATCCAACTCAATAGATAAGACATTTGGCACGTGAGAGAAGAGTTTCACCAATGACAGTCCAAAGAGCAGTGAAAACTGTGAGGCACCTTATTGCACCAGAACAGAAACTTAGAAGGTTAGAGAGTGCGAAGATCATCTTGAATAAGTTTGAACATGATCCTGGAATAATATATATATATATATATATATATTTGAAATTAATTTTAATCCTTCATGAGCTTCTGATCCCTATCTATGATTAACATGTCATTTTCGTTTATGATCAATTTCATCACGATTCTTCAGTTAAGCTTGGAGTGTAATTACACATTATTTCAAGTGAGAATTCAATAGTGTTATAAAAACCTCGGAAAATTCCAGTAAGATATCTTTAATCATTTCTAGGATACAACGGTTCAAAGCTTAATGTAACAAATGGAAAATTTTGCTTATACACGATTTGGACAAATTTCCCTTACACCCGGTATATATATATATATATATATATATATATATATATATGTGTGTGTGTGTGTGTGTGTGTGTGTGTGTGTGTGTGTGTGTGTGTGTGTGTGAGAGAGAGAGAGAGAGAGAGAGAGAGAGAGAGTGAAAACCAGTTGGATGTCAAAAAATCTTTTATTTAAGTGTTGACGTTTCGCTATTTCACGTGAGCATATTCAAAATACAAATTAAAATTGCAAGGAAAATCGTTACCATGGTAATCTTGTTAAACAAAACAATGCGATCAATTTGAAGTATTCGAACATTTATTAATTTTATATATATATATATATATATATATATATATATATATATATATATATATATATATATATAGCCAGATGTAAAAAACGAAAAGAATATAAATTCAAACGTTCATATTAATTTAAAAAAAGGACTCAGTACAAGATTAGACCAATATATATTATAAACTGTTACATTGGAGCATGCAAGTTACCACGACAAAAATACATATTTGTTTCGATGTTTAATGTAGACATCTCATCAGGTGGTTAATGTTGATGGCAACAAACGATTTTATTTAAAAACACAACTTATGAAACATCACTTCTTTTTACATATTTGAAAATTTTCCATTGAAGGCAAAGAAACAAATATATAAAAAAAATCATAAAAGGAAAGGAAAGAAAAAAAGCAGATTAAAAAAAGAGGAAGGGAATAAGAAATCAATAAAAAGAAATAGAATGAGGAAAGAAAAGAAAGGCATGAGAAAGCATAAGAAATAAACCCTACTACAGCGAGAAGGAAAAGAAAAGAAAAAGGAAAAAGAGGGGGGTGAGTATATCCAGATTTTACAGATAGAAAGGGAAAGAAAAAAGAAGAAAACAAGAAATGAGACAATGCTGATACCAGTTTAGTCAATGAAGACACGTTAAGATGGAGAATTCAAAATTAAACGGAAATATATCGCAACAAGATAGAAACATATTTTAGATACATTGTAGCATTTCAAACTTTATGACATTTTGAATGAAATCACATATTTAAATAAAATTAAACATAGTACGTAAATAAAAGACACTTTAAGAAGAAAATCCATATACAAAAAACAACTACTTAACTATACCAACCATACATTATAAATTAGACTACAAAATAAATTTTAAACATTTATATGACTTTTATATATTTATTTTAAATTAAAAATTATTATCAAGCAACATCACCAATAAAATAAGTATAAGCCAATTCACAGCTAGACTTACTATCAGTAATTTACCAATAAAAACCTATTTAATACCTTAATCTAGAATAAACCACTAAGGATAACAATAAAATGTTTATATAACGGTAATATAACATAAGAGGAGTGATTATTGAGCTATAATGTTTAGCAAGATTTTATGGTTAATTCCTTAATATGCCTGCAATTTACTGTAATTTCAAATCTCTGATTTAATAATTGATCCCTCTTCAAGAATTTAATTATTTGCATTTCCTCCTGTAGACAAAGGAAGTACAGTTCCGTCAAGGATCTACATATTCTGGCTTATTAGAGAATTTTCCTTTTAACTTTAGGTGTTTTGTTTTCCTCTTTCAATTTCCAAAAATATTTAGAAAGTGAAGTCATATTTCGTTTTCAGAATTAGTAAAGGATAAGAGATGATTATACAAACGTATTTTAAAAGTATTCTTTGTACTACCAATATATATTTTAACAATCCTGGGATTTTCAGTTGATGAAATAGAACACATATACACAAGGGATTTCGTTAAGCACTTGTTAGATAAAGGACATTGGTCAAGATTCCTACAATTACATGGGTTAGTTATCCAAGGCAAATTAGAATTAGTACTAGCATTACAGTTATTATTGTTATATAATTTCAATGTTTTCTTGTTGTGTGATTTAATTATTTTCTCTAGATTATTAGTAAAACTATAGCTAAGTTTTAAAGTATTCCGATTGAAAATTTTATTTAATGAATTATTTTTAGGAAAATGTTTACAATTTAAGTTTAGAAAATTTTGTGTATACCATATGGGTGTATACCATATGATATTCCTGTTTCTCTTTTTCTTTCTGGAACAACCATAATCTTCTACGAATTTAATTTCAGAAGATCTGAACCCACTATCACTAAGAACTTTATTATAAACCGTTTTATGTTTCTCGATTATCTCTTTTTTAGAGGAGTGTTGGTTAATACGTCGTTCAACAGATTATGGATTATATTGGATTAAAGACGGTGGATGATCGGAGTTAAGGTGGATATAAATCTGGTTGGCATTGTTCTTCATGTAAGGCTGAAAATTATTGAGATCTAAATTTAAAGTTACGTCTCGGAAATCAAGTTGTTTGATATTGGAATTAATTATTAGGCTAAGACTAAAAGATTTGAATAATCTATTAATTAATTTTCTAAGTTTATCAACTTCACTGGCGCGTTATATTTCCGTCTAATTTTGAATTCTCCATCTTGGCTAACCTGGTATCAACAATTTCACATGTCTTGTTTTCTTCTCTTTCTTTTTCATTTGTATCTGTAAAATTTGGATATACTCCTCACCTTCTTTTTTCTTTTTCTTTTCGTTTCCTTCTCTCTGTAGTAGGGTTGATTTCTTATGCTTTCTCTTTCTCTTTCTTTTTATTGATTTCTTATCCTCTTCCTATTTTTCACTTTAATCTGCTTTTTTCGTTCTTTTCCTTTTATGGAATTATTTTATATATTTGTTTCTTTACCTTCTATGGAAAATTTTCAAATATGTAAAAAGAAGTGATGTATATGAATTTTAGAACCGATAAATATATATATATATATATGTGTGTGTGTGTGTGTGTGTGTGTGTGTGTTGTGGGATAGACCCTTTTAGATAAGATGGACTCGTCCAAAGTATACTTATACTGACAGAGACAATACCTGAACATTGAAGTCAACACTTAGAGGTGACAGACAGTTTCATGCTAAACGCAATCGTCAGGCCACATGTGTTGTGTTTTTTCTCAACTATCGATATATATGGGTCAGTGATGCATTGGGTTAGTCTATTTGCATTATAGGTAGTCTGTTCTAACGGTTATTTTGGCGGGAGTAATTTGTTAATTATTTACTTTATTTATTTGCCTATTTGGATTAATTTATTTTACTTGTTTTTTTTTACTTATTTTTATTTTATTTATTCTTTCAGGTTTCGATTTTTAAGTAACGTAGTAAAAATTTATTTTCGTGTCTGCATTTTAAGATGACTTCTGATCGTTTATTTAGTAGTTTGTTTTGGTCTGGGAAGATAATTATAGCTATTTTTTCTCCAAACAGAGTTTGCAGATTTTGGACTGATTGATTGATTGTTGTAGGTTGATGTTCTTTTCCTTATTTCCCATGGTATTTTTGGTGTGATTTGCTTTTTGTTTTTAATTTCCCAGATATACTTGGAAAGCATTGTTCGTGTATTTACCATTTGTGAAAGATGTTTCGTGTGCGTAGTTTCTTTGTTTCCAGTGTCCTTCAGTTACTTGTATATATATATTTTTTCGTTATCTGATGATTTTACTGTGGCTTGGTATATTACATTGTTTTGTAAGTAATTGTCACTTAAGGGACAATCGTTCTTTATTCTACAGTTACACGTGGGTTTAATTTGTTCGGGTGGTTTGTTGATAGTTTTCCTGTTGTGCTTTTTTTATTATTTGTGTCATATTCTCGGTGCAATTATGGTTGATTTTTACTATGATTTTGTTGAATATTTTTGCGGAGAGTGTTTGATTCGTGGAAGTGTTTGTGTAAGTGTTTGATGAATATTTTTCCTACTTTTTTTTACGTTTTGGTTGTATGGTGGGTTGAACCCTATGATGTTTCTCTTCCTGTTGGCTTTTTTGTCTCTGTGGTGTATATGGGAATGTTACCGGGAATCCACTATCTTTTAGGGCTGTTTCATAGTCTTTCTTAGCTTCCTTGAATATGGTTTCATTGGGAAAATTGTCGGAAAGTCTTTGGTTAATTGATTTTGATTATAGATGGCGGGTGACTGGAAGATGCGCGTGTATATACTGGTTTATCATTGGGTTTTCTCTATGGTTTATATGTGCCTTAGGTTAAAGGTGAAACCTAGAAAATCTACTTCGTTTAGGTTAATATTTTGTCTATGTCGAATCCCATATTTTTGGAAATCTTTATTATTGATTTTCTAATTCTGTTTGTATTTTGTTTATTATAGTTTCTTAAGATTATGAGACCTTCGTCTTTGTAGAGCCCTGAATCATTTCTATCTATTATTGTGTAGCAAATATGTATCTATGTGTTCGCAAGTTTCGGCACCGTCAAAGCTTCCCATTGTAGTATCAAAGAAAACTTCTTTTTATCCATGTGTCTTGATTGTCGAATAGTAGCGATTTTCAGGATTGTTTAATGATTTCGATTTCATTTGGGTTTATTCTTATTTTTTCTTGATCTAAGTTGATGGCCTTACCTAGCATGGGTTCTGTTATAGTAGTATTCTTTTATATCTAGTTGTATAAATTGGCAATTATGTTTGTTTTATATATTGCGGGACCAGTCTGTAGTTGTTTTTGTGCTTTTCACTGATTTACTCCTACTTCTTCCTTAACTCTGAATCAATTCTTTCTAGTATCGTTTTACTTATTTTACCTAGTTCACCTTTGGTTGGGTTTATGAGTCTTCATGTTGGGTTGTTTTTCAAATTTTATTTGTTGTTTTTTAGTGTGATAAATGCTTACGCCTTGGCGATGCGACTTATTCGTTCGTCTATGTCTAATTACTTTATCTTCCTTATTGATACCGTGTTCTATTGTTTTTGGTGCTTTTTGTATATTTTAGCTTTGTTGTCTTTGATTAATGTTTTGTGTGTAGGTGGGAGGCGGGGTCTTAGTTCATATAAATTTCTTGTTTTGTCTGCTGCAATAAATACGTTTGTTGAATTGTTTTATTTTAGTTATATCTTCATTTATTTTTTTGGGGGGGGGGGTCTTGTTGATTATAGAATTTTATGTTTCTTACTAAGTTACTTATGTCTTTCTCGAAGTCGTCTAGTTATTTATGTTGCGGGGGACATTTTTTTGATTTTAAAGCCTTATTTTTCCATGAGTGCGCTATTATTGTTAAGTTATTGGTTTAAAAAGAAATGGGCGCTCAATCTTATTCTTTTTATGAAACTTTCTATTCTTTCAATTAATTTTAGCTTATATTTGGATGGGGATGTGGTGGGCATGTCTTTTAGGGAGTAGTCGAGGCTAAATATTTCTATGTCCATAATGTGTTATAAATATTGCGAAAGTGCTCCATTATCAGTAGCTAAATATGAAGAAATATAGTTTTAAGGTATGCTATATTTATGGGATAAAGTACTCAATATCAGAGCAAAAATTTACAAGCAAATCAAAGCAAAAATATCATGGAAAATAAGGAAAAGAACATAGCCTACAACAATCAATCCAAAAACTACAAACTCTGCTTGGAGGGAAAATAGCTATTATTACCTTCTCAGACCAAAACAAACTACTAATCATCAGAAATCATCTCAAAATGCAGACACGAAAATAAATTTTTACTAAGTTACTTAAAACTCGAAGACTGAAAAGAATAAAGAAAAGTAAATAAAATAAAAATAATAAAAACACGTAAAATAAATTAATCCGCATAAGTAAATAAAGTAAATAATTAGCAAATCAATCCCGCCAAAATAATCGTTAGATTAGACTAGCCACAACGCAACAGACTACCTCCAATGCAACACTTACCCGTATATATAAATAGTCGAGAAAAACACGTCATGTGGCCTGACGATTGCGTTTAGCATGAAACAGACTGTCGCCTCTAAGTGTTGACTTCAATGTTCACTTTTATATTTACATACGCTCTATCGCTGATATTGAGCACTTTATCTCATAAATATAGCATACATTAAAACTATATTCCTCTCTCTCTCTCTCTCTCTCTCTCTATATATATATATATATATATATATATATATATATATATATATATATATATATATATCAACATTTGAAGTATATTTATTATTCTTAGTTTTTGATTTATTAATTATCTGTCTAATGCAAGATGTGATGTAAATGTCTTAATTCCAAAGAGTTGAGTTTATCAACAATTATTTGAGTAGATGGATCTGTGAGTAAAGATAGATATCTATACAAAGGCGTCGAATTTTTTTGGTAAATCTTTTTACTTTTAGTCACGACTTGGTTAAAAAATAAGTATATAGGGCATTGTAGTGTTTTTACTGCATTTTCATTGTATTAAAATTCTTCATGCCGAGAACGGATACAGCATATTCGAAATAGCCTCTCTGCTAAAACTCCAATAATAAACGAGTTTTTATTTGATTATTATGATGTTAATAAACATATATTCAGCCATTCTTTTGGGTTTTCGACAATTTTTAAATTCTAATTAATTAAATTCTAATTAATTAAATTCTAATTAATTAAATTCTAATTAATTAAATTCTAATTAATAAATTATCTAAAAATGTAATGAATTATTTTCTGTTTCAAAAGTAAATTCAGTAATTGCTTTGACATGATTGAATCTATTAAGAATATTTTCGACCTCTCAGT
>OZ038496.1:99804998-99809998 GCA_964036315.1 Acanthosepion esculentum | reverse complement strand
TGGTAAAACTCAGGTAGCATCCGAGACGAAAAAATTAAATACGAATCGAAATATTTTTTTTAAATGTCTTATTGCTAAAGGATACAAATTTTTTTCTGCCACAACACGTATATATATGTGTGTGTGTGTGTGTGTGTGTGTGTGTGTGTGTGTGTGTGTGTGTGTGTGTGTGTGTGTGTGTTGGTGTAGCACGTGGCCGAGTGGTTAGATCTTTCGCATTCTGATCATGAGACCCGGGTTCGAATCTCACCATGGTCGATTTGTCAGAAAGGAGACTTCCTGATGTTATCAGACTGGAGGGTTCGATCCCAACGTGTGACACATTTTGAAAGTGCCCGAAAACCATACCTTGTGAGTGAAATTGAGTAGACGTCGATAGTTGTACTAGCACAAAGTCACAATTCATCGTGACCTAGGGTTTGAACGTGCTGTCGTTCAGATTGTTGATCATGTTAGATAAGACACTCATTCCCAGAAACTGGGACTAAAGTCTTCTCAGCATAGTTACAGTATAAACCACAGAGCAGGCGTGTGCAAATGGGTACCCTCGAATACGAGTGTTCAGCAATTATGTATATATATATATAAGTGTGTGTGTGTGTGTGTGAAGAAATATAGTCTTAAGATGTGCTATATTTACGGGATAAAGTGCTCAATATCAGAGATAGAGCGTGTGTAAATATAAAAGTGAACATAGAAGTCAACACTTAGAGGCGACAGTCTGTTTCATGCTAGATACAATCGTCAGGCCATTTATATATATATATATATATATATATATATATATATATATATATATGAGCGTGTGTGTTTGTGTGTGTGTGTATGCGTGTGTGTGTATGCGTGTGTGTGCACTTCCCAAAAGAAATGGGTATTGGGACTAAGTTAAAGACTAAACTTTATAGCTGTTTCACACTCCCTGTCCACGACCATCTCTCCGATCCATAATGCTTCTCCTTTGTAAGCCTGATTAATTTTTTTAATAGATAACTTGTTCATGGCATCCCCCGCCTATACTAATTCAAATGGTGAGTAGGGGATGCAAATGCACGAGCAACCCTTCTTACCTGCCTCTTGTCCCAATGGGTCCTTTAATTTTCACGTACATGAGCGAGCTTGTCTTGGTACCTTTAGGTTTCAGAATGGTACAATGTTTCTGATCCAAGGAGGAGTTCTGTTTCCTTGACTTTTGAGTAGTCACGACATGTCCACTCGGAGCATCACGCATGTATTTTCTTTCCTGGGTTGATTGTCCCTTCATTAAGGGTGCTGGAGGTAAACGTTTTCTGGGTTTTGGCGTTATCCACCTTCGAGTAACTCCGAAGGAAGCCCTCCTATCAGCAGGTGTATAATATCGGAGCTATTGCACTGACATTTTATCAATTGTTTCTGGACCGTGCAGTAGTCTCCGGTGGGGCCTCTCGATACCATGATAAAGGGTACTGCTACGGCTGTAGCGCCGGACGATTCTCTCCAAGGTATTTATACTTGCAACTCCTGTGGGTGTGTCTGTCTCACTGCCCACTAGTCTTCAAACGACCAATACGCACATGAAACCAGTCAAAATGAAAATAAACAAAACTAGCAAACACAACGAAAATAAAACAAAATAGACCCTACATATATCACATCTTCTACACCCAACGTGAGGGAGTCTACGTTCCAGCTTTCCAGAAGTTGAATATCATTTCCTTCAGTCCAAACTATAGCTCCTGTTACTTTCTGAAAACGGTATCAACGCCTCAAGCACACTAGGGGAGTTGACAGTCTTGTGTTACTCACCTTTTATAGCAAAAAATACGACCACTAAAACTGTCTCGGATCCTACTACTAATACACACATGAAACCAGTTAAAATGAAAATAAACAAAACTAGCAAACCCAACGTAAAATAAAACAAAATAGACCCCACATATACTATCTTCTACACCCAACGTGAGGGGTCTACGTTCCAACTTTCCAGAAGTAGAACACCTTCTTTTCTAATCTAAACCAGGCCTTATTTTCTGAAACCGTTATCAACGCTTTATGCACACTAGAGGAGTTCACAGTCTCGGACTTTTCACCTCTTATAGCCAAACATGGCCACCTAAATTGCTACTGCCACGGACTCGGAGCCTACATCAAGGACGAGTTTCCCTGTTGTAGGGGTTATCCGACTGATAGTCAGGGATCCGAACCTTCGAGTAACTCTGAAGGAAGCTATCCTATCAGCAGATGTATAATATCGAGGTTATTGCACTGACATTTTGTGAATGATTTCTGGACCGTGCAGTAGTCTCCGGTGGGGCCTCTTGATACCATGATGAAGGGTACTGCTACGGCTGTATTTCTGGATGATTATCTCCAAGTTATTTATACATGAAAATTCTGCGGGTGCGTCTGTTTCTCTGTCTACCAGTCTTCCACCAACCAATCAACACATGAATCCAATAAAATTTCAAACGATCAAAACAATCAAACCCAACGTAAAATAAAACAAAATAGACCCCCACATATACCATCTTCTACACCCAACTTGAGGGAGTCTACGTTCCAACTTTCCAGAAGTTAAATATCATTTCCTTCAGTCCAAACCAGAGTTCCTGTTACTTTCTGAAAACGGTATCAACGCCTCAAGCACACTAGGGGAGTTGACCTTTTATAGCAAAAAATACGACCACTAAAACTGCCTCGGATCCTACATCAAGGGCGAGTTTCCCTGTGGCAAGGACACAAACAAAGGAGGAACCCGTTCTCCCGTATATGTGATTATGCGTGGCATTTATCCATAGTACCACATTCGTCTTTGCTCTCTATCGCCCTCGGGACGAGTAATCTTCGACCGAATATTTGAGAAGATTGATAAAATCCCCAGTGAAATTCCCTCATCTAGTTTTCATATCTGCGGTGATTTCAATATCCACCATAAAGAATGATTAGTCCACTCCAACAAAACTGATGATGAAGGCAGATATTACAGAGACTTCTCCATCGCCTCTGAACTCACCCAAATCATCAGAAAACCTACCCGTGTCCGGGACGCGACGAGACATCATGCAGACCTCCTCCACCTCTTTCATACCTCCTGCCCTGATAAATGCTAAGCAAAAGTTTTACCCCCCCCCCCAACCCCCACTCAGTAACTAGGTACGTCAGACCATTCCCTAATCAATGTCCAGAAAGATGCCAAGACTAAAGCATTCCCTCATGTACCGTTCCATAGAAGGATTTTTCGCTATGCGAAGGCAGACTGGAACAGCTTTTGACCCTACATGATGGAAGTTTCCCTCTCAATCTTCAAGCTTAATCTGCCTACAAAACGTCTGCCCTTGTCACTACTTGTATTCTTTCTGGAATGGAGATATTTATACAAAAGAAAACAGTCAGCCCTGGTTCACTCCTGAATGCGATGAGTCACAATTCATCGAAACTTACTTCAAAATACCTATCGCAAGGAGCGATCTAATTTGGCTCTCACTGCATTTAGAACTGCCCGCAATTGCTGCAAAAACGTTCTACAAGGTAACCAAAAAAGTTCTGTCCGTTTTTTGATTAGTCATTGAATGAAGTTGAAATATATACGAAATGCGTGTAGAAATTGTTTTCAAATTCGGACAGCCGGAAGTAGGAACATCAGACGCTACGAAAAACACGCGCACCGTGCCCAGCCATCAGTTATAAGCCGGACAGCTGTGACAAGGATGGAAGTGTCTAGAGATCTCGTTCGGGGCTGTTTGCTTTACGACTTCAAAGTGGGCTTATCAGCAGCTGCATCAAGTCGCCGCATATGTCAAGCGTATGGGGATAGTGCTGTGGATGAACGTACTGCAAGGCGTTGGTTTCGAAAATTCAAGTCGGGAGATTTGTCTCTCCATGATGAGCCTCGCAGTGGACGACCACAGGTCTTGAATGACGGAGTCCTAAAGGCGGCCATTGAAGAGACAGTAGTCTAATGTGTGGTGAACTTGCAAGATGGTTCAACGTTTCCGATGAAACAGTTAGACTTCACCTGCACTGCCTAGGTAAGACGTACAAACTGAGCAAGTGGGTTCCGCAAATGTTGTTGGAGGTCCACAAGGGACAACGAGTGGCAGCCTGTGTATCGCTGCTTTCTCGCCACCGTACCGCATCCTTATTCAATCGAGTGCTTTTCAGTGATGAAAAGTGGGTTCTGTACGAAACTCCCAAGCGTTTCAGACATTGGTTGTCTCCTCAGGATGCTGTCCTTCACACCGCAAGACAGCCTATGCACCCACGCAAGATTATGCTTTGTGTCTGGTGAACAGGTCGTCAAGTGGTTCATTATGAATTGCTACCAACGGGCCAAACGGTCACTGGAGACCTCTACTCGCAGCATTTGAAACGTGTGCAATAGGCATTGCGCCAGAAGGAGCCAGCACTGGTGAATGGCAAAGGTGTGCTTTTCCTACATGACAACGCCAGGCCGCAAGTCGCGCGAGTGGTCAGGGATACCATACAGCAACTTGGGTGGGAGACTTTGTGCCATCCACCTTATTCACCTGACCTTGCGCCATCCGATTACCACCTCTTCCACTCCCTAGATAATTATCTTCGTGAGAAATCCTTCACCAACGAAGCAGACTTGCGCAAAGCCCTCACAGACTTCTTTGCGTCAAAACCCCCGAGTTCTACCGCAAGGGCATTGAACAGCTGGAGACACGTTGGCAGAAGTTGCTGAATGCCGATGGCGATTACTTCGAAGACTAAATATAAGTTACACATACTGTGAAGCGTTTTCTTTTTTTCCTTTAAAAACGGACAGAACTTTTTTGGTTACCTTGTAGAAAATGCCAGGTGCAGTTATGCACGAGCAGTCCAGGCCAAGGTTGAAAAGAAAGAAATTGGATCCTGTGAATTCTGGAAGATCATCAACCAAATCATGAATAGTTGTGAAGCGGCTGTGCCCACATTTATAAATGGCCCCAAGGTCACATCTTCCTCGACAGATAAGGCGAAACCTCTTCACATCGATCTAACTTAACGTTAGACGTCAACGA
>OZ038496.1:99789961-99804798 GCA_964036315.1 Acanthosepion esculentum | reverse complement strand
ATTTTTAGGGGTATGTTATCAATGGAAAACTATTGCAGCATTTGTAAGTAAGCATTTGCAATCACCGTTGGAGTTGTAAAAAAAATATGCGCCAATTACACCCTGTGAATTCTGGTTATCGGGTACGATAAAGGATCGCGTGTATATAAAAAATGTTAGAGACATCGAAGAACTCAAGGAAACATTATTTACATTATTCGGATTATTGTCCTCATCTTTGTCGCCATATTTATTACAACGTTTCGGCCGTTGTACGCTCCGGCCTTCTTCAGGTGTTTGGAATGTCGAAATGAACTCTTTATTTCGCTCATTCTCAGTAGTCAGAGACAGATTGGCCTCTGACTTATCCCTAGAAGTACGGACCAGCATTCCAATAGATAATCTGATGGAGATGTTGACTTTCTGTACACAGACAACACACTTCGGAATGGGATCACACATATATCGACAGGATGAGGGCTTAGCAATGGTCTCGCCATTATCACCAGCAATGGCGAATATATACATGGAATACTTTGAGGAAATGGCATTAGAATCTATATCTTTAAAGCTAAATATATGGTTATGGTACGTAGATGACACATTCATACTCTAGCCACACCAGGAAGATGTTCAGGTTCTACTGGACCATGTGAACTCAAAGACCTTCGATACAGTTCACAATGGAGAAAGAGAGTAACAGAACACTCCTCTTCCTGGATGTTCTAATATCTCGAACAGAGCATGTGTTCAAGACATCCATATACCGTAAACCGACATTCACCGGACAGTACCTCAATTTCAACTCTCACCATCCATACAGCGTAAAGAAAGGGATCGTCCGCTGCTTACAACACCGAGCAAAAGTCATAAGTGGCGACCCAGAGACATTAGATAAAGAATTGGTCAGTACAAGTAGTACCCTACAACGTAACAACTACCCAGGGTACATGGCAGCAGTCCCAATAAACTGGGATAGGCAGGTACAAGAGGAGGCGGACAACAACACTCAGAAAACAGTCTGCCTGCCTTATGTGAAGGGGTTATCAGAGAAAATACAAAGGATCTGCTGTCCATATAACATCAGGACAACATTCAAAAGCTTGACGACACTTCGCAGATATCTCTCCCGAGTAAGGCCCCCCACCATAGAGGAGAACATGGCTAAAGACTGTGTGTATGCTATCCCGTGCAGCTGCGGAAAGAAATAAAAAGGGGAGACACGTCGCCCCCTTAAGATAAGGCTTCAAGAACACCAGAAAGCTGTAGCATAAGAGGAATGGGAAAAATCAGATGGAAAGAGAAGGGAGATCACCGCCATCTGCGGGATCAGGTTGAGACAAAGAACACCATTGGAAAATTCGTAAACTTAAGGAATCAGCACATATGCTAGGCCACAAAAATCTCCTGAGCCGACCAAGCATAGAAATGAATACAATATGGAAACCAGTAATAAGGAGTACCAGAGAAAAGCGATAATAACAACAAAAATTGCAATATGAGTTCTGGTAAAAAACATGCAATGATAACAGCAAAAATTGCAATAAGAGCACTAGTAAAAAATGTTTGCTGAAGACATTAGGTTTATAATACCCAGAAATTCATACACAGATGTACTCAAGGATACATGGCACAGGTATAAAAGCTGAAATGCTAAGAAGCGGATTATAATTCTAAGCGTTTTGTACAATTTTTTGTCTGGGTTTTTAGGATGAGGCGTTATATGCCTACCTATGAACACTACTGCTTATGTCCCAATTCTCATAAATACGTTGGACACTACTGTAAGTTGGGGTAATATGCTGTCTAAGTAGTCCGCCACTAGCAGTGGTTTACCTACTTCACGCTGCTGGCGAGTATTGTATTTTTTTTTTTTTATGTTACCATTTCATTTCCAACTTCCGTTTTTGTTATTCCTCATTCATTAACCTTTTCCAGGTTACAACAATTACCTACACTATTTACATGAGGACTGTTTGAAAATATGACAAATGACAGCAAATCTTCAAGAGCAGCAGCAGCAACTGTAACAAAAGAGAAGCGCTTGTGTCAAGCATAACAAGCGGCAGCAGGGTTAGGGTTAGGCTTAGGCTTAGGGTCAGGGTTAGGGTTAGGCTTAGGATCAGGGTTATTGGACGGAAACGAGAAAAAGACTAAGGCATGAAGGAATTTCCAAATATTTGCAATTTAATATGTTCTTCCACAAAGGAACAAAGTTTCAAATTCTGACTTTGCTATAAAGAAACAGAAAACGCAAACAGTGATCTGAGAGAGAAAGCAACCTAATTGGCAATTCCATATGAATGAAAAAAAGGCGAATACACTTTCTCCTTTCTTAAGTTTTTTTTCCAATCATGTTTACTTACGTTTTATAAATTACCCAAAAACAATTGACAAGGAACGACAAAAGGATCTATTTGAACTGTTAGAAAAACAAGATCTATTTGGAAAGGATGTTAGAATAATCCAGAACTTATACTGCATAAGGTTAGAAAATGAATTGAGAAGTTACACGAAAATAGACAGGGGCGTAAGACAAGGATGGGTCTTCTCCCCAGATTTATTCAACATCTACAATGACGCTATCCTAAAGGAACTGGAGACCCTACCAGGATTTATTATCGGTGGGCGTAATATTAACAATATAAGATACGGAGATGATACTGAGTTAATGGCTGACTCAGAAAGAAAATTACAGAACCTTCTAGACAGGCTGGTAGAAGAAGAGTATGCAACAACTGCAAGCAAGCGGAAACTATCGTTCTCAGCAAGAGAAAAAGTCCGAGATACGAGTTACGAATTGGATATATAAGCATCAAGCAGTTATAGAAGTTCATATATCTGAGGAGCGTTTATGGAAAATGTAATCCCGAGATCCGAGCATGCTTTAGCGAAAGAAGCACCCCAAATGCTAAGCAAGGTGCTAAAAAACGGAAAAATTAATTAGAAACAAAGAAAAGGGTACCAGATTACTATGTGATATCCATCCTCTTATATGGCACTAATGTTTGACAATCTCCGCACGGATGAGGAGAAAACTGGCGGCAGTAGAAATGTGGTTCTACAGAAGCATAGTGAGAATTCCATGGACGGAGTGTGTAAGCAAAAAGGAAGTCTTAAAAAATGGCAACAGAAAGAAGACTTCTGCTCAAAATCGGGAAAAGACAGCTGAAATTCCTTGGGCATATAATAAGAATGAGTATCTTTAAATTTAACCTTCACGGGATATATTGAGGGCAAGAAAGATAGGAGAGCCACTGACATAACTGAAACACGAGCGGAAGCCTTAGTAAATGGATAAAAACTTCTAAGACCTACAAATAGAGAACTATAATCGTGAAGGGGCCCCGGTACATAGAATACAATTTGCTTACTAAGATAATGTTTTTTACGATATACGCTCTCACATCCGCTGAAAAAATAATGATATAACTCCTTACATCAATAAGTCGGCAGTCTCATGGTGAAAAGACATTCATTCTACACATTTTCGACATAATTTCCTTTCTTAACCCTTTGAGCCCTGACAACCACTTTAGAGAAAAATGACGTAATGCCTAGCCACCGGTTGAACAGTGGTAGAGAAAAATGACTTAATGCACAGCCACCGGTTGAACGGTGAGTAAACACTTGTAACTATTTTTATATCTACCATGAAACATTACAGACCAATTATTTGCGTATTTTGACACGGGAGCTCAGGCAGAAAGGTTAAAATTGTCCAGGAACGCAGGGATCAAAGGGTTAAAATAAAATTATACAGTGAAAATTTGATATCAAAATTTAGCTACGACTTGTCACGCTACGAATTTACTGATCCATCCCTTTCCAACTTTAAAGTCAGTGATATCAGGAATTCTTTGATTATTTGATGGAAATAAAGAATTTTATTTCCAGCAAGATAAAGTACATCCACCACCACCACTACCACATTGTCAATATGATATCCGGTGTTAACGGAAGATTTTCAGACTGATGTCTGGAACGAAGAAGCAATATTGAATCTGGTGCCATATTCTTTATATTTGACATCCTTTGCTTTCTTAGTTTGGAAACAAACCTGGGCACTTCAGAGTTCACACCACGTGACTTAGTCCGGTAATCAGTTGTGGAAGAAAATCAAAGAAAAATGCTACTAAATTTCTTCACAGTATTTGTCTATTTGAAAGCGAATAAAACGCATCTGTCTATATTTCTGTGATGAGGTATTATGTACACTATTTACATTGCTCGGACTATCATCCTCATCTTTGTTGCCATATTTATCACAACGTTTTTTTTTTTCGTTGTACGCTCCGGCCTTCTTCAGTTGGTTGGAAGGTCGAACTGAACCCTTTATTTCGCTCGCTGGGGTAGACTGTTCTAGTTCCACGTACCATTTCTAATGGATGTCAGTTATCAGGTATCTCCTGTTAATTTCCCTTCTCCAAGTTCTCCACCGCCTTAACCAGGTATTGAACTCACACTCTTTGAGTCCTGACACTGGATCTAACTAACGCCTTTATCCACTGTACCATGTGTAAATAGTGTGAATAAAACGCTTTCAAAATAAACATCGATTAACGATGATCTTGTAATAAATCTTCTTTTTTGCCGTGTCTCTTCAGGTCGTAGGCGATCATGGCCCTCCACATCTTCCTTTCCTTTGTTGCTCTTAATAAATATTGTTTTTTTTGTTATTTCTCTCAAACCCTCTTCTACCATCCATTTACACAAGCTTATCAAGTATGGTATGCGCTGCTTTTCTCTGTCGCTCTTTCCTTCAATATGTCCTGTGAGTATCAAGTTCTCCAAGCCCATCTTCCTCATTACGTACCCGAACTGCCTCTTTCTGGTGTTAAGTATAAGTTTCCTTGGTTCCATTTTCTCCAAAACCTCGTTGTTGTTCAAATGTTCGGTACATGGTATCCTCAGCATCTTTCTGTAGAACCACATTTCTGTTGCTTCAAGTTTCTTCATATTGGAGGAGATTGTCCAACATTCACTGTATTCAATATTCTTGGCATCATGTGACAGCAAAATATGCAATACCCTCATTGCAATCTGTCCTGTTCTGTTTCAGTCTTTTCTTCTTTCTGTTTTTTAAATAACGACAGAGTGTATTTTAAAATCTAGGGAGACTTGATTATCAGAAAGGGGGCATTACTGTACGAAATGCTTATTAGAAAGAAAGAAAGAAAGAAAGAAAGACAGAAAGAAAGACAGACAGAAAGAAAAGCATTATTGAGATCTTTTACTTAAACAACGAGTTTAAAACATCTGTAAACATTTCAAAGTTTTGTTTTGTCTCAGTCAGAATTATTGTTCATTTCTAAAGGTTTTTTATAATTAATTTTCAACTTTTATTTTTTATTGTAAAAATATCAAATGTTTCAAATATACTAATCATGGCTGCAAAGAAGAAATTGAGTAGATATTTGTCGGTGTGGGGGCACTTCTTTTCCTTCTCTCTCTCTCTCTCTTTCACATACACACACACTCACTCACTCACTCTGCATAAATAATAATAATTATTATAATTATTACTAGTGCACTCATACCGTCAAAAAATGACGGAAATTGTTAGAAAGTTTTACTAATGTAATGAAACAAAAGTCTTGAAACAATGTCTTGAGATTCAATAACGAAGGATAAAGAATCCACAACTAAAATGGAAGCCAGTGAAGCGTCTAATTAATCTGTTCCCTTTATATTTTTTAGACGTTCAATGGTATCGATGATACATTGATTACTACTGGCATTCTATAAATCGCTTTTTGATCAATATCTTTTCATGATAAAAATTTTATTTGTTTAATATAACAGTGAAATGGAAATATCTCTCGGAAGGAAAAGATTAAAACAGAACGGTAAAGATGGCGGCGACAATGCCAATTTCAATACCAGGTTGAAGCAAGACGATTACTTAATAGACAGAGGTCGCTGAGTGCTTCATATAAAAGGCTTGAACAAATCTAAAAGGAGTAAACAAAATAATTAGTTAAACCGTTCATTTTGCTCAAAAACTAATTTTGTCTAAATGCAGATAAATATTTTATTTGAATAGATTATTAAAAAGTCTAAGGTTACTTTTCATTCCTGAATTTACTAACTTAAGTTGATTTACCTCCCTTCTAATTACAGATGGGACAGGAAATATATAAATAAATACACAAATAATATATAAATGCGCATAATACAGTTTGATTATTGTTTAAATGCACTCACCAACAGCTATAAAATACCAAGGCAATATGATGACCTTTTTGTTGGCCAATGAACTAACATTCTTATTACTGAAAAATCATAGAACACTGAATCCAAAAAACTGTCGTCCAATAACTTGCTTGCCTAACCTGTATAAAATCCTCATATCAATTCTATTTAAACCTACATACTCAAACCTTTTTAAGAACTTTTCCTGGTGACTAAAAAGGGTGTAAACTTGACTTTTATTGGTGTAGAGATGAAATGCTGATAAACAAATGATTCTAGAAGATTGCCAGATATCAGCATAAATATCTTTCCGTCGTACGTATTGACTATAAAAAGCACCTGATAGTCTACCTTATAGTTTCTGGGAATATCTCAAAATATGACCCGTCGTATCCAGTTCCCCTTTTTCCGAGAGAACCTCTATGAAAAATTAGTTTAGTTCTAAATGCTGAAAATGGCAGCATTGAGGCAGTAGAGGTTCCTATAAATTGTAATCCATTTCAAAAGACATTCGAGATTCCTTATAATTTTCAGTTTGACATTATTTCGTTTAAGCAAAAAGTTCCCCACAAAACAGTTGTTTCGGTTCAACATTAACAACAATAATCAATCGATTATTATCTGTGGATAATTTGAAATTGTTTGCCAAAGATGATCATCAGATTGAAGGTCTACTCACAAATAGTAAAACTGTTCAGTGATGACATAGAAATGACTTTTGGGATTTGATGCGAGAAAACATTTATTCGGCAAATGTTTTTTCTGCTACTTTAAGTATCAGAATCTATGCTAATGTTCTTTGCTCCCCTGAATGGCGTAGCCAATCAGAAAAATCGTTCGGTTAATAAAAGCCGTTGTTTTTCACTTACGAGTGTAAGATTTTTTCTGAGCTTGGTGGAAGAACATGCGTTTTTGCTGGTGAGAAGTGAAGGTTGGATTTGTGACCCCATTTTGTCGTTTCTACCTTGCACTTTGGACTGTTACAATGGACTCTCGTTTGAACTGTAATTTGGCTACAAGTGTTGCGGTCGAGAGACAGAAGAAATCTATTGCAGACGTTTGTTGCTACCATAAGTTTACAATTGTTTTTTTTTTCTTTTCTTTACTACTCCAGACAACGTCACATTATTTAGAGAGTTTGAATCTGAAGAAAACTACAAGTACTTGGGAATTTGGGATTATATGGGGCAATGGAAAAGCACTCAGTAATGAAATAAGAAATCAAGGAAGAAAGCTACGGAAGAATAATTCTTATTTTAAAAAGTCAATTAAATACACGCAGTAGAAGATAAACACATTAAGAATACCCGATGGGGCGATGTACAACTTGAACATGATAAATTGGGCAATAAATAAGATCGAAAAGTAGATTTAAAGATACGAATATTATTTCTCTTGACACGCATGCGTCGTCAAAAAGCAGATAGAAAAGATTATATCTTTCAAGAGACGGTGGTGGTAGAAGGCAGTAAGAAATGCCTCTGCAGCCGGCGACTTTTAGTCTTCATAAATACTTGCAATGCACAAACGAGTGGATGATAAAACCGGTACACAAGCATAAAATAGCTAAATCTCTTTACTCTGTTTCTAAGGAAGCTGCCAAATATATATCGGAAATGGACTTAAACGACATTAATGTCCCAAAATGTAAATGGACAGACCACAGAGAAGGCAAAAACATTGAAATCAAAAGCAAAACTAAAAAGCCTGAAAAAGATCAAGGAAAGAGAGAAGAAATACACACTTCATAAGTAATACACGCAAAGGTTAAAAATGTTGTTGATAAAATGGCGACCAATCAGTGGCTTTCCACAGCTGGTTTGAAATCTATGACGGTTTTAGAGTTGAAGCTCTACTCAACGTCTAAAAACTGGAAATTATCAACATGACATTCACACCTGCCACGGTATGACGGAATAAGCCAACATATTCACTGAGCAAATATGTGACCAGGGTAACCTTCGAGAGGAAACAAAATCTGTGACATCTGATGAAAATCTGTCTTCACTGTGTCATTTTTCAGTTCAAAAAGACAAATTGAGCAAACAATCCCTGTTGATTCAAAGATTACAATCAAATTTTTCAACAAACTAAATACAAGGATCTAAAAGTTGAAATTCAGAAGATGTCGCGTCTCAAAAGTCAGACAAGCCCAATTTAGCTAACATGCTAAAATGATGAAGACAAGTGTCTCAATTGCGAGCTGAAACCCGTTGTTTAATTGAAATATTTCACATCTTCAGTTACTATTAATATGACATGTCAGGAACGTGTACTATTGCAAACTGCATGCACTTTCTCATATATTAACAGAACCCAT
This sequence comes from Acanthosepion esculentum, assembly GCA_964036315.1. NCBI lineage: Eukaryota > Metazoa > Mollusca > Cephalopoda > Sepiida > Sepiidae > Acanthosepion > Acanthosepion esculentum. The sequence continues at coordinate 99,796,304 of OZ038496.1, read as the reverse complement.
AACATTTGAATGCACATTTTCATAGAGTCACAGATTAAATATTGGTAGGCACATACACATATGGTCAAACAAATCTAAAAATTTGCATGCACATTCACATAAATTCACAAAAACTTAAATATTTGCATGTACATTTTCGTAGATTCACAGAATATTAAAAATGTACATTCTTATATATTCAAAAAAAAATAAACATTTGCATGGACATTCTTGTATATCTACAGAAACCTACACATTTGTATGCCCATTCTCATATATTTATAGAAACATACACATTTATATGTACATTCTCATATATTTATAGAAACCTACACATTTATATGTACATTCTCATATATTTATAGAAACATACACATTTATATGTACATTCTCATATATTTATAGAAACCTACACATTTATATGTACATTCTCATATATTTATAGAAACCTACACATTTATATGTACATTCTCATATATTTATAGAAACATACACATTTATATGTACATTCTCATATATTTATAGAAACATACACATTTGTATTCCCATTCTCATATATTTATAGAAAAATACACATTTGTATACACATTCTCATATATTCATAGAAACATACACATTTATATACACATTCTCATATATTTGCAGGAACATACACATTTATATGCACATTCTCATATATTTATGGAAACATACACATTTATATGCACATTCTCATATATTTGCAGAAACCTACACATTTGTATACACATTCTCATATATTTATAGAAACATAGACATTTGTATACATATTCTCATATATTTATAGAAACATACACATTTATATGCACATTTACATATAATTGCTGGAACATACACATTTATATGCACATTCTCATATATTTATAGAAACATACACATTTATATGCACATTCTCATATATTTGCAGAAACCTACACATTTGTATATACATTCTCATATATTTATAGGAACATACACATTTATATGTACATTCTCATATATTTATAGAAACATACACATTTGTATGCCCATTCTCATATACTTATAGAAACATACACATTTGTATTCCCATTCTCATATATTTATAGAAACATACACATTTGTATACACATTCTCATATATTTATAGAAACATACACATTTATATGCACATTCTCATATATTTGCAGGAACATACACATTTATATGCCCATTCTCATATATTTGCAGGAACATACACATTTATATGCACATTCTCATATATTTATAGAAACATACACATTTATATGTACATTCTCATATATTTATAGAAACATACACATTTGTATTCCCATTCTCATATATTTATAGAAACATACACATTTGTATACACATTCTCATATATTTATAGAAACATACACATTTATATGCACATTCTCATATATTTGCAGGAACATACACATTTATATGCACATTCTCATATATTTATAGAAACATACACATTTATATATACATTCTCATATATTTATAGAAACATACACATTTGTATTCCCATTCTCATATATTTATAGAAACATACACATTTGTATTCCCATTCTCATATATTTATAGAAACATACACATTTGTATACATATTCTCATATATTTATAGAAACATACACATTTATATGCCCATTCTCATATATTTGCAGGAACATACACATTTATATGCACATTCTCATAAATTTATAGAAACATACACATTTGTAATACACATTCTCATATATTTATAGAAACATACATATTTATATGCACATTCTCATATATTTGCAGGAACATACACATTTATATACACATTATCATATATTTTTAGAAACACACACATTTATAAGCACATTCTCATATATTTGTAGGAACATACACATTTATGTACACATTCTCATATATTTATAGAAACATACACATTTATATGCACATTCTCATATATTTATAGAAACATACACATTTGTATACACATTCTCATATATTTATAGAAACATACACATTTATATGCACATTCTCATATATTTACAGAAACATACAAATTTACATACATATTCTCATATATTTATAGAAACATACATATTTACATACACATTCTCATATATTTATGGAAACATACACATTTGTATACACATTCTCATATATTTATAGAAACATAGACATTTATATGCACATTTTCATATATTTATAGGCACATACACATTTATAAGCACATTCTCATATATTTGCAGGAACATACACATTTATTTGCTCATTCTCATATATTTACAGAAACATACACATTTGTATACACATTCTCATATATTTATAGAAACATACATATTTATATGCACATTTTCATATATTTGCAGGTACATACACATTTATATACACATTATCATATATTTATAGAAACATACATATTTATATGCACATTCTCATACATTTATAGAAATATACACATTTGTATACACATTCTCATATATTTATGGAAACATACACATTTATATGCACATTCTCTTATATCTTGCATGCACATTCTCAAATATTTATAGAAACCTACACATTTGCATGCACTTTCTCATTATTTACAGTACCCTACAAATGTGCATGCATATGTCCATAGATTCACAGGAGCCTACCCATTTTGCAATGATTTCTTTTTCATATGTTGAATTTTCTTCCCTGAGTTTTACTGAAGTTTACACCTGTGACAATTGTATTTTTTCACACTATTCATTTAACCTGATTATACTTTATAACTTTACAGAAATTCTATCTATGTATATATATACACATTTTAATGAAAGTAAAAACTATGTACACAATCATATAACATCATACAACCATGAAAAATGATGATAGAATTGCCAGTTATCTAGCCACTCAATTGTATAAACTATCACGATCTGCTGACTTGCAGTCTATTGAAGTTTCTGTTGAAATTTGGAGAAAGCTCACAAAACAAAAATAAACACAAAACATGAAAATAATAATAATAATATAATGGCTGGTTGTTCCATTTCTATCATTAAACACGTCTAGTTAATCCCTTTTTGCAGACGTCTACCCAGGCACATATGTGTTCCTTCAACAATCATTTAGCCAACATATAATTTCTGCAGCAACTATACTCAGCGGACCATATGTACATTTTTGGTGAGAGAATCTAAAAACTGGTAGGATCAATATATTACGTCCACTCCTCGGGAGACTTATCTAAAAGTAAAAAAAAAAACATGAGAAAAAACATTATTTGTAAAGTATTATTAAAAGACATTTTCTCTAAAAGACGTTAAATATCGTTTTTTAAATGAAAATTTGTTTTCATTTTATTTATTTATTAATATACATATACGTACATACGTACATTTCCTTGCTTGGTGTGAAATGATTATATATATATATATATATATATATATATATATATATATATATATATATATATATATATATATTGTTGTGGATTCCGGGAATGGAAATCTTCCCACAAATAAATAAACAACGCCAGTAATTGAGATAGAAAGATAAGTGTATTAAACGTAAGAATACAGACTTGAAGTGAAGATTAGTAGTCCAGGAATGCGGGTTAGTAGAAAGTATATGTACAAGTCTCTGTAAGTGAAGCCGTAATTATCTCTCTCGCTGGACTCTCGTATAACTCTCTGTGAACACCCGGTGTACTGTCTCCGTATCTCTCACCCTGACTCAACGTATCTCAACCCGCAGGTATTCTCTCTGTCAGTATAAGTATACTTTGGACGAGTCCATCTTGTGTAAAAATGGGTCTGCCCCACAACATATATATATATATATATATATATATAATCATTTCACCCCAAGCAAGGAAATAAAGCCAGTAAGACGAAAGGAATTACAGAGTGTAAAAGAATAAGGGAAAAAGAAAAACATTATTATTGAGAGAGAAAAAAAACAAGCGGAATTAAGAAAACAGACGATAACGATTGACGTTGCATTTAAATGTTTGAAGATTACAGTTGACTGTAAACAAGAAGCGAAAAGAGCGATAGAAGAAAATGTTAGCATAGAACTTACGGTTATTTGTAGCTATTTCAACTGTAAAATAATGAGACCTTGCCGCCAATCTAGTACTGCGCTTAAATTCATAAAGTCTATGTAGCATAACGGATAGCTCATCAAAACAATTGCCATGAACATACTTATCAGATTAAGAAACTGTTAGCATAGAACTTACGTTTACATTTAACCATTTCCACTGTAAGGTGATGAGACCTTGCCGCCATTCTAGTACTGCGCTTAAATTCATAAAGGCTAAATACCTAAGAGGAAAGCTAATCAGAACAATAAAAATATTCATACAAATGACACAGAGAAGATACATTACGGCGGCGGCAAAGTGAGTGAAGCCATGATGTCATGTGACAGCAGTATTCATTGCATGCACGAATGTTAGACTTATAAATGTATAAGATAGATTAGGGCACGACACATTGAAGCAGCTTTCTTAGCAGCACATCTAGCAAATGATTCAGTATAAACTTTCCAATTCGTGTCAGCGGAAAATGGTGACCCGAAATGGCGCCATGAGTCAGTCTCCTAGAGATTAGCATCAGCCGTTCTGATAGAAAGCAAAAAATGTTCTCTGAGATGATTAAAAGAAGGCAGTTTTGTTTAGCAGGCGTTAAAAAGCCATTTCTTGCTCCATTTAACAACAGTTTGTAAACGCATAAACACACACACATACGCGCGCATATATATATATATATATATATATATATATATATATATATATATATATATATATAATCATTTCACCCCAAGCAGGGCGGAAATTCCACTAGTCCGCAAGGGGTTACAGAGAGTGAAACTGAGAGAAAGGTCTGGGTATAGTGGGGACCGAGGAAAAGATAAAACTGAAATGGGTTCAATAAGATAGAAGATGGGAATTGACTTTTTGAAGATTGTATTTATCAGAGAAGCAAGAAAAAGGAGGGGCCTTCCACAGGCGGGAAGTGCCAGAAAAGAAACTGTTGTAGTAGAAGTGACGATTAAATTTAACTAAATCAACAGTAAAAGGATGGGACCTAGATGCCAATCAAGTAGCACGTTTAACCTTATGTAGTCCGAGCACCATAGAAAAAAACTCGACAGAGTAGTAGCCATGAAAATATTTGTATTAAATACAGAGGGAAGCCACTGAAATTAAGATGCCAAGTCAGGATCGATTGCATTGCAGATCTTTCTTTGGATTTTGTCAAGAATCTCGAGATGAGTAGCAGGAACACCTGACCAGATATGGCAGCAGTATTCAATACACGGACAAATGGTAGATTTGTAAATGTGAAAAATGGACTCTGACAAGAAATCCTCCCTCTGGCACGACACTATATATATATATATATATATATATATATATAAACAGTGATTTGTACCCAAAGAAATGATATATATCCTTAAACAATACGGACGTCATACCTTAGATACCTTTCGGCCAACACTTTTTCAATGGTATTCGTTGGCAATTGGGGATGCAAATGAAGACACACCCTATAAAATAAATGAGGAGGGAAAGGTGGAACGCGATTAAAAATAGAAATTTTAATTACACAAAATTAAAATTGAACAAGGAGTGATGAAAATAACCAGTTCCACAAGAGTATAAAATAGAAAAGGGATACTCACAAAGCCTCCAACAGAGGCAAGGAATGTAAAACATGTTCCTTTTGTCTACACAGGCTCGGCTGTTGATACTTTATAAAAACAGCTTCCGAGACTCGAAGATGGTGTATTGAGCGAGCACTGTGTAAAACTGAAAACCGCGTGTCTTCGTATTCAGAGGCACAAGCATCAGTTTGAATTTTATTTATGAGTTTGATTAGTGACTATTTTTACATTGGTAAATTCTATTACTTAAAATTTAGTATTAATTTAATATGGAGTGGCATTTTAACGCAATATTAGAGATCATGCTCCATCATATATTGTAAACACATCTATGTGAATTTCATACACATACGATCTTTCACATCTGCAGTCGACCTGTATAAGTGACTGAAGATTCATGGAAGATTTAAGTTTAAAGATAGTAAAATCGACCTTCCTAACCAGACGCTTCTCTGTGGCCGAACGGTTAAAGCACATCACGCGAAATGATGGTTCCGTATAGGATACAGGTTCGATTCCTGTCGGAGAACGAAAATTTTCTATGAAAAACAATACTGTTTATTATAAAACAGAGCGTTTGCTTAAATACTTGTATCTATAAAAAGAACGTTAAACATATTATAAATCTCTCTCTCTCTCTCTCTCTATATATATATATACTACACGACTCTCCCGTCGAATACGACGTATGAGGGTCAATCAGATCAGTTCCTAGAAGCCGACAGCTCGACACCAGCACATGAGATTTGATTAAGGTTTTGTGC
>OZ038496.1:99762461-99787461 GCA_964036315.1 Acanthosepion esculentum | reverse complement strand
GCAAAATTTGGTAATTATTTATTTGCTTACTTGTGTATACAAGCCAGCACACGCGTATATGTTCCTTTATATTTAGTTATTTCATTTTTCTAAATCTATACCTATATATATATATATATATATATATATATATATATATATATATATATATATATATATATATATATATATATATATATACTTTTTCTTTAATAAGATATCTTGAATACTCAGAGCTGTAGACAAAAATAAACAAATATACTGTTTAATAAATAAACGGAGCGTCTATTCAAATATGGGTAGCCACTAAAAATAACATTTAAGTAATGAAATCTGTCGGATTAATAAATAAAAATTAATTCCTTCTATATATACAAATATATATATATATATATATATATATATATATATATATATATATATAATTTATTCGAAAATTATAACATAAATATGTTATAAAATCACTACAAAAATAGCCATTTTGTTTCAACACTTCTGGTGTCTTATCAGGTGATGGTGTTGAATATATATATATTTATATATATTTCACGGGGCAAAACCAATTCTATTTTCTTGGCAAACAACGTCGTAATGACTTTGTTAAAAGTTATCTGAGCAAAAACCAACATAGAAATGATGACAATCTTAAGTTCCACCCTTGCTGTTGATTTTGAGAAAACAATCCTTCCCGCCCTTCCCAAGAAACAAATAGATAATCTTATCTTTTTATTAGAATCTATGGAAGATATATTAGTATAAATGAGAATTTTTATGATTTTCTCATCCTGTTTGTAGTTAGCATACATCTGGTTACAATATAGTAGTTTGATGTTTCGTATGCTTTGGAGAAGTACTATATTCTATTAATCATATATTATAAAAAATACAATACAAACAATTTAATTATTGCAATAATTCCTCCCCATTAACTGATGTATTACGTAAAAACAATATAGCATTTTAAATGTTCATTGGGAGAATGTATCTGCGACAAAAACAAATATATATGTTGGGTATACGACAAATACACTAACAAAAAGGCTTACCCTGCCCATGTCTGACCATTCGTCAATTGCGAGACATCTACAACATTCCTGTCCACATTCACAATATAAAAAATTACTAATCGACAACACAACTATCCTACACCATGAAAATAACAAATTTAGATTACAAATACTAGAAGTAAGTTATATTAAAAAAAATTAATGCAGGCACTGGACAGAATCAACGATGAATACTGCAGTAAAGTTCGGAAATGTCTGTAAAGGAACAGATTTTCAGGCTTTAATGAGTGCGTGACTGTGACATTATAACATAGAAAAAAAATTCCATAATGGATAATTTTTTTCATGTTCTAATAAACGCTCAGCACATTGTCAACCGTTTTGTATTTAAAAGCATAACGATAAAAATTACGGTAATGGATAACAACGCACATCTTTATATAAATACTTATACTAATGAACAACATATAGTTTTGTATTACTTGCACCCCTGAAGATGATCTTAGAAGAAGATCGAAAGTACTTGGGAAATGAAAATAAAAGAAATTCAAACAGCTACAGCACATTTCTCTCATCCTTTAACATCAATACACGGAAGGTTATTCGCGAGTATGAACGGATTTTATTAAATTTAGCAAATATAATGTCTGTAATTTATTCAATCAAACATGTTTAAAAAAAGAATTTGCTGCCTAAATACACAACTACACACACACACACACACACACACACACACACACACACACACATATATATATATATATATATATATATATATATATATATATATATATATATATATATAATTTTTTTCAGTTTCTGAAGAGGTGCTGGCGATCAAACATTTAAAAATACTTTCTCGTTTTGATTTTTTAAAGCCGGAAAGCAATCCTGTAAACAGATTTCTTTTTGAGAAGATTGTGAAACAAAGACTCGCTTGAATTTGTCTACTTGTGTTTTTACAAAAATAATTTAATTTCATCAGAATTAAAGGGTATAATCGTTGATTAATTGTTTTTTTTTTAATTGAAACTGCAGATCTAATCAAACCTGCTGCTAAGATAATATTGCAGAATGATAAGTGATTTTCGATTTGTACTTTCTGAATAGAAGTACTTGAAACCCGAAAGTTTCACGCAAGCGGAAAGACAAGTTATAATTGAATATAAGGCGATTAATCGACTGTACAAGAGCAATGCAGAAATAAAACGTAAATGCCTTCCATATTTCCAAATTATTGGTTTTAGTCGAAGGTTTCGATGCCAGAAATAAGGACGACATTGCAATATTTTTGAGCAATTAGAAACAATGTAAACGTTTTCAACTTATCTAATTAACGGGTCCTTAAACTTAAACGAAAACGCGCTCATCCGAACCGAGTGAATTAGACTTAAGAACCAATGGTAATTTTCTGTTTGAATTTCTGTCTTCAGCAGCAGCAACAGCGGCAGCAGCAGCGTCGTCGGCGGCAGCAGCAGCAATAAAAAATGACCAGCCTTGGTGAATGCATTCATGCGTGAAAAGCGGCGGCAGTCTCGACAGCAGGCAGAGAGCAGGCTTTAACTTATACACTCCGGATTGCTCCACAGTTTCATTAATTTGGTGACATAATAATTGTAAGTTCAATTCCTGGGCCGGGTAGTGTAGACTCGATGGAAACAAGGTGAACAGTAATACTTGCCATTTATTAGAGTAGGTGAGTTTTATGAGAAATGATAATTCGCAAGGGAGATTTCTTTTTTAAATTCTCACCATTTTAAGATTCATCAAAACGAAAGGAACGTTTCCCTTTATAAAAATTTCTGGAAAATGAACACATTTAACAAAGAACAAGACTTTGAATGAGAAAAAAAAACAGATTGGATAAATAAAAAGTCATGCGTTTTAAAACGATGCCAAAAGATAACATATATATACATTGACGGAAATTGTAAACACTAATTTCAGTCACGAAGGAAAGAAGAGTTATTGTTTTAGAGTTTGTCATGTAAGTTAAAACCTCTAATATGGCGGTGAATGTTGGACATTTATCTTCAACAGATATGGTTCTACAGAAGGATGCTGAGAATACCATAGACGGTGGGGGTAAACAACGAAGAAGTCTTAATAAAAATGGAAATAAAACGAGACAAACTAAGAATCAGTCAGCTGAAATTTCTTGATTGTATAATAAGGAAGGAGGGTTAGAGAATTTGACATTCACAAAAATGACAGGGGAAGGCAGCGGATCAACTACCTGACCAGCTTGTGTGAACGGGGGGGGGGTGACACTGCGGTTGAGGGGCATGGCAAAAAGACAAACATTACTATGTTCTACAAAGGATAGGAAGATGTGGAGAGCTATGATTAAACAAATCCTGAATAGACAAGACACGTAAATGAAGAAGCGTGGGTTCGAGTGAAAAAATTGTTTGTTTTTTTCTTCACAGTAAACTTCTTTGTTTTCCATTCTTATATGCACCGATTTTTATAACAGACACCCAATTTTTCTATTTGATTAAAATATCTAACGATGCTACGGGGTATTCCGGTTATTTTGAGACTTGAAATCTTTTCTGGCAACGTGGGCAATAGTCAGCTTTACATGAACGAACATTACCGTACATGATTATATACTTTACATTAAGGATTCTCGATTCCAACCTATATCGCACACACACACACACACACACAAAGACAAACACACAGACGCACACACAAAGACAAACACACATACAAATATACATACACACATACACAAACACGCGCACACACAAACATATGCACACAAACACACACACACACACATACACACAAGCACAGAGACTCAAAGAAACATACACACAGCCAAACACACAAAAACACACGCACGCACACAACAAGAGACGCACGCACAAATACATATACATACATGTATAAACAAACTCGCGCGCGCGCACACACACACACACACAAACACACGAAGGCGCGCATACAAAAACATAAACACACAAACACGCAAACGCACACACACACAAACAAACACCACACACACACGCGCGCACAAAAACACAAACGCTATCTATAATAACTTACAAAATATTTTGCATGTATCTTCTCAACTTCCTCATCTTCCATAAATTTCGAAGGATCCTCTATAAATGGCGACTATCAATAATATGAGCAAAACCATTGCTGTACATTCCCGCTGTTGTCCTCTAAGTTGCATCGCTTGAATATTTCCATGAAGGAAACATCCCTTGTCGTTCAGTCATAAATCCAACCAACATGGCTTAACATGTTCTCAATTAAAATTCGTGCCGAGAAATCAGTTTTCACGTACTTCTTCATTTAGCTTTTTTTATATTTCGCTTTGTTATCTTTATTTAAAAGAAGCCGCGCTTGATTGCTTTTATATCTGTAACCAATGGCTCCCTTTATGACTTTGGACAATGGGTCCCTTTATATATTTAACCATTGGGTCCTTATTCACCTTTAGCTAATGGGTCGCTTTAGTGTTTAGCCAATGGTTCCTTTTATATCTTTAGAGAATGGATCCCTTTATGACTTTAGACAATGAGACATTTTATATCTTTAGCCAATGGGACATTTTAAATATTTAAGCAAAAGGTCCTTTTATACATTTAGCCAATAGGTCCCTTTAGTCTTTAGCCAATGGTTCCCTTTATATATTTAGTCAATGGGTTCTTTTATATCTTTAGCGAATGAGTTGTTTTACATCTTTAGTCAATTGGTCACTTTATGTCTTTTGCCAATTGGTCCTTTTATGTTTTTAACCATCGAGTCACTTCATGTCTTTAGTCAGATGGTACTTTTATATCTTTTGCGAATGGATGCCTTTATATTTTAGTCAATGGGTCCCTTTATATATTTAACCTTTGGGTCCTTTTATACCTTTAGCTAATGGGTCCCTTTATGATTTTAGCTGATGGGTCGCATTAGTGTTTAGCCAATGGCTCCCTTTATGTCTTTTGCCAATTGGTCCTTTTATGTTTTTTGCCAAGGAGTCACTTTATGTCTTTAGCCAATTGGACCCTTTATCTCTTTAGCCAATGGGTCCATTCATATCTTGAGCTAATGTGTCCTTTTATATCTTTAGCCAATGGCTTTCTCTCTATATTTAGCCAATGATTCTTCTATATTTTTATGCAATAGGTCCATTTATGGAACTATTTATGGCTTTAGGCAACAGGTTATTTTTTATCTTTATATCCTGAACTTCTGAAACATTTTATTGTTATTATATCTAAATTATTTGTTGTGTATACAAAACACCGCCTTTTCTCAGATCTCAAAACGATGATTACTCACTGGATTCAAGTGAATGAATTCATTGAGTCTCGAAGAGGACTATTTTTCGTAGGATCTCGTAGACTGGCGCTACACAATCACCAATACCTTTACCAAATAACAAAGAAAGTACATAATTTGAAGACTTTCAAAAGCAGCAATAAATAAATTGAATGGCACGTGTAACTCAAAAAGAAAATAAAGATGGAATCTACGTGTTCACTTTCCACGTCACTTTAAAGAAAAGGTTAATAAGGAATCATCCATCAATAATAGAAAGGACAATGTATGTATCTTCTCAATTTCCTCATCTTTAAAAAAAATTTTAAAATTTAAAAAATTTAAAAATTTAAAAATTTAAAATTTAAAAATTTAAAAATTTCTGGAAATTCTACTCATATAGTAGACTTGAGAGACCTATTTTCCCGAAAAAATATTTGAAAGCTTTTATAAATTTCAACCGACAGTAATGCTGTTTTATCAATGGGTGTCAAATGTTTCCTTATAGGGAAAAGGTTACTGTTACATGAATTAATTTCTGCCAGTTACCTTGTCTTCGTTATAACTTTCAGACTGAAGAGCATTCAACCATTCTTTTTAAACTTCATTTCAGAATCGACTTACTACTACTACTATTAGACCTCATTCCGTTAGAACCAGTTTCGTCCGGTTTTTCACGGCGTTCAAAGTTCCGTAACTTCTGGTCTTGTTTTCTATCTGAATTTATCACTCCCATGTTACGTTCAGGTTATTTTAATCGTCTTTAAAACAAAATCCAAGGAGATCTACTTCCTGATATACGTTATATCGATTTTTGACAGGAGTTTTTCTTACTTTAAATTAACTTTTTTTCTCTTTTCTTATCTTTATCAGGACGTTCGAGAAGATGTACGTTTCCGCTATTTTCTCACCAGTTTTCTGGAAATATTTACTGCTAAAATTTCGTCTTTATGCTGAGTTTCCTCAACAAGAAGTCACATTTCAGCGTGCAGGATCTTCCACTTTCTCCCATTCTGAACTTATTACTCTTCAGCCATTCCGGCCAAGTTCATCGACTTTATCAAAACTTTCAGACCTGGGTTCACTCTGTTTAAATATTTGAAACGTTGTATAGTTCTATTGTACAGGGTGTCCATAAAGTTCGCGTGCACTTTAAAAAAAATTATAACTTTATTTGTATTTGCGATAGAAATAATTTGTAAAAAATGTTATAAAGTTTAATGTACCTAGTTTTAAGTATAGCTAAAATAACTAATGCGATTTCAGGCATTACTGTAAATTAGTAGGCAAATGTTTTCCGTGAACTGCAAAATCGTATTACCCTTTGTATTGCTAATGATGGAGGACATGTGGAAACTTAAATAAAATTTCAATAAAACCTTTGTTATTGTTTCTGTTCCTAATTCTTCCACATCCTGTAACCCCTTGTGGCTTTGCTACCTTGCATGGGGTGATACCGATTAAAAAAAAGAAAAATGATCCTCAACAGACTTAGGTAGGTAGGTAGATATATAGATAGAAACAGAGTCTACACATTTAGATAGATAGATAGATAGATAGATAGATATGAAAAGGACTAAGATAGATAGATAGATAGATAGATAGATAGATAGATAGATAGATAGATAGATAGATAGATAGATAGATATGAAAAGGACTAAGATAGATAGATAGATAGATAGATAGATAGATAGATATGAAAAGGGCTGAGATAGATAGATAGATAGATAGATAGATAGATAGATAGATAGATAGATAGATAGATAGATAAAGAAACCAATAAATAGATGTGAACAGACTTTTTAAAAAATTTAATCGCAGTACTAGACTAGCGTCAAGATCTCATCAATTTACAGTTGAGCTAGCTAGATGTAGCCGTAAGTTCTATGCTAACAGTTTCTTTTCTCGATTGTGGAACTCCCTTCCGACTCCATGATTTCCTGACAACTTTAATCTGCAAAAATTTAAATACAATATCAATCGCTATGTACTGTCATCTTGATTACTCTTTCCTCTTCCCGCTCATTATTAATGTTTCTGTTCCTAATTCTTCCACGCTCTGTAACCCTTTGTATCTTAGTGGCTTTACTGCCTTACATGAGGTGATATCGATTAAAAGAATTTTTTTTATTTGATATATTCACCTGGTTTGCCAAACCTACTACTGAATAAATCGAACTTTTTGAAACAATCACGCCTTTTGCTCATTCAAAAAATAATTCGGTTGATACCTTTCAATACTTGTAAAATCTGCGGTTCTTTTTTTCCGATGTTGTTAGCGTTATTGCCAATTATCAAATGTTAATTCACCTTATCAAAATACTGCGAAGATATTTTTGTTCGAATAAACGATATGTTATCAACTTCAATTTCAGAACAACTTGTGAATATCTTTTTGCGACCAATGACGTCACAGTTTTCCTGATATCAACATCTGGCATTTTCTACCGGAGGCTAAATTTGATTCAAGATTATTTTCAAATTCTGTCTCTGTCTATTATTTAATGTTAGTTTTAAATGTTGTCAATAGAAATGCATTTTGTCCCGATAACCAGAATTCGTTTCGAAATTGGACTTAATGAACCAGGGGAAAAAAACAAAACTTTTACAACAGTCCGACAATTCTAGAATTGTATGCGATTTTGAGTTTGCTCCTGTCTCATTAAACGTTGCATTGATGTGACCTTTCGACCAATTTTGGCCCATTTAGCAAACTATCTATTAGCTCCCGAGTTAGGAAACCTCTCGTAAGAATTTGGACAAGGACAAAATCCGTTTTTAAAGATTACAAGAGTTATGAAAGATTTGAAGCATGGAGGGAAGATCAGAATTAGCTTAGGATTTTGGCAACTCGTCCAAATATTAACGTGACCTTTGCCTTCACATTTTCTTTGATCGTATCAGAACATCAAGGATGAAAAGAAACATTTTTAATTTAATTTCATAATATTTATAAAACATTTAGCATTCGGAATAGAAAAAATCATGACTTAATATAACTTTTTAGGTAAACATTAGGAACAGACTCTATAATATCAGGTGAAGGAGATGACTATTAGCAAAATCACAGGCAAAATTGGAATAAATGAACAGAAATTTCAAAAATGAGCTGTTACGCAGGCTCAAATATTGAGATAAGTGCGAAATGTCAACTAGAAACAAAACATTCCCAGTGAAAAAAACCTCATAGGCACATTCCAAGGGTTACGCACACAACTTGTGTCGTAAAAACCACAGGGAACTCTGTATGTATTTAAAGTGTAGATTTTTTATCTAAAGGTTGCATTGTTATAATGCTCCTCCATATACCAGCGTCTTACACTCGCCGTCCTTGTTCAACCCTAACCGTAACCTCTCTCACCCCCTAACCGTAACCTCTCTCACCCCCTAACTCTAACCACTTTCACCCCTAACCCTAACCCTACTCACCCACTAAACTTCTCAACCCCTCTCACTCCCAACCCCTCTCATCCCCTAACCCCTCTCATCCCCTAACCCCTCTCATCCCCTAACCGTAAATACTTTCACCCCTAGCCCTAACACTACATACCCACTAAACTTCTCAATTCTCTCACCCTCTAACCCCTCTCATCCCCTTTCACTCCTTTCACGCCTAGCCCTAACCCTTCTCACCCTCTCAACTTCTGATGAAATGGCCGCGGCGGTCACCGGACCTGTCCCCGTGTGATATGTTTTTATGGGGATATGTGAAAGAACTGGTCTATATCCCTCCTCTTCCTGCTAGCATTGATAAACTCAAGCAGAGAATCACTTCCGCACTGAATAATGTTACCGCATGCTACAACGTGTTTGGCAAGAGCTTAACTACCGACTTGACGTCTGCCGTGTGACAGGCGGTGCACATATTGTACACTTATGAAATCGGTCCCATAATAAACTTATGATGTTCAACACCTAAACTCTTCAATTTCATTGAGCTAGACATAGTAGTTTTCAAGAAAATTGCCTTTAAAATGATGTTAAAGTTTTTGGAACACTCTGTATTTTAAAATCAACTGTATACATTCAACTACCGATAAAATGTATTGCTGGTCATATTACTTCAAAAGGTAGTGTTGCTAATTTTACTATAAATAGGTATTGTTGTTATTTTTACTATAAATAGGTATTGTTGCTAATTTTACTATAAATAGGTATTGTTGTTATTTTTACTATAAATAGGTATTGTTGCTAATTTTACTATAAATAGGTATTGTTGTTATTTTTACTATAAATAGGTATTGTTGTTATTTTTACTATAAATAGGAATTGTTGCTAATTTTACTATAAATAGGTATTGTTGCTAATTTTACTATAAATAGGTATTGTTGTTATTTTTACTATAAATAGGAATTGTTGCTAATTTTACTATAAATAGGTATTGTTGCTAATTTTACTATAAATAGGTATTGTTGTTATTTTTACTATAAATAGGAATTGTTGCTAATTTTACTATAAATAGGTATTGTTGCTATTTTATGTTTTATTTTTACATAAAAATGTATTTCTATACTTTCATAGTAATTCGTTTGGAGGTTAACTATTTGCCCCTAACTGGGACCCTAACAGGTGCTACTACCCCGGGTCAGGGTGAACCTGGGAACAACAGCAATTAATAGTTGGTTCCATGTTTCTCAAAACCGCCAATCTCCCGATCAGAGGCTTGGCTGCCGGATGTAGTTTATCGTTATAACCAGGATTATGTATTTAAGAATATTATTACAATTTCTTGAGAAGGGTTTGAAATGATGAATGATTTCTTCGAGGGCCCGGATTTTTTTTTTCTGTCTCTTTTTTAACTAAAGATTTGTAAATCAATTGTGATTAAAAAAAAAAAAAGAAATAAAATGAAATAAAAGGCTAGACTCATTCTTCGCCAAAATGATTGGGAAACGCGCCAAGCGAGAATACATAAAAGAATTAAGAATTTCCTGAACGTTTTTCCTTTTGCTTCTTTCAACATAAATGGTTTTCTTTAACATCTTTTAATTCTTTTTGGTATTTAGGAAGACACGCATTCCAGACCTCATCAGGCCACCGACCTCTTCTTCATCTACTGACCTACTTTCAAGTGAACAATTCATTTTTTTAACGTCTCCTTTGTTTAAAAACGGTTTTATAATAAATATATATTTCTTTTCATATCGAAGTGAGTCGAATTCATGGCAATCGATAAAGGTGATTTATCGATTCAATATTGAACGCTAAGTTTTCTCCAAGAGAAATAAAAAATACAGCCTACCTACATCGGCTGTGTATGTAACAGGCTGGACAATTTAATTGAAGATATTTATGCCACGTGGGTATCGGCACATTTGAAGAATGACATGTGTACTACCGTTTGAAATTATCCTCATTTCTCTTGTGAATATCTTGGTATTGCTGGGGGTAAAAAAAAATAGCGGAACATGTCTTTGTCTAGAAGAAGCATATTTACACTGTAATCTGTTGAGGTAGGAAAATCCTAGAGATTATCTTATCTCTTAGGGTTTAAATTGACATCTGTAGTGATACAGGTATTCTTACACCGTAGTTATATAATATGTTACAATTATGCGAATTCATAGGGTAGAGACATAGTTTACTCTATATGGTTTCCATATGAGATGACATGGCAGTCAACATTTTAAAGCGACGCAGTGAGAGGGGACCGAATCCTAATTAACGATGCCCAAAGAAAATGCGTAATTACTTCATTAACAAAATACACATTTGATATCAATAGATAATTGTGGCTGGCAATGAAAAAAATTTAATTTAGATTTTTAGCCACATAGGAAAATATGTTCGAATCTTTTCACTTGGGCATCGCTGGGGGCCAAAGCAATGTTTCTATGGGAATTTGTGGACTTCCTGATTGAACTTCATCCACGTCTTTACCGTTTCTTTCACTTGCAGAATCTTTGACAGACTTTATTATACTGTTTACCTGCTTCGCTAAATAGAAAGGGAAAACATTTTCAATTTTACGGTTTGCCCAAATCCGTTTTAATCAATTAATTTAAAAGTTAACTTATTGGGGTGGACATTTGAGATATCGTTTCATAATCTACTGTTTGTCATCCTACGTCTATATATATATATATATATATATATATATATATATATATATATATATATATATATATATATGATATTTCCTCTTTCTTAGTATCTGTCTGTCTTATATACATATAAAGTGCTTAAAGAAAGATATCGTTTCATTTTCCATGAGATTCAAATATCATTTAGGAAATAATCTACTGTTTGTCATCCTACGTCTGTGTATAT
This sequence comes from Acanthosepion esculentum, assembly GCA_964036315.1. Taxonomy (NCBI): domain Eukaryota; kingdom Metazoa; phylum Mollusca; class Cephalopoda; order Sepiida; family Sepiidae; genus Acanthosepion; species Acanthosepion esculentum. Next base: position 99,775,936 of record OZ038496.1, on the reverse strand, counting down.
ATATATCATCCACAGACAGACTGTTTCGCTATTTCACAGCTCATCAGTGTGGCTAGACGTCCGGTTGCCTCTAGCTAGGATCGAAACCTGACTGAAATTGCGTCAGTCGGAACTTCTCCCACTAAGCCATCAGCGTACGGTACAGGATGAAGGTGAATTTTAGCGTGTTTATTTTTAGATTCAGATAAACACACAGTGACTGACAGTGACTCAATTCTGTCGAAGAGTCGTGCAATTCTGTCGAAGAGTCATATATATATATATATATATATATATATATATATATATATATATATATATATATATATGATATTTCCTCTTTCTTAGTATCTATCTGTCTTATATACATATGTGCTTATGGAAAGAAAATATTTATATGCTATCAAAAATGAGTGTGCTTTTATCATATTAACTATCTATCTATTTCACTCTCTCTCTCTCTCTCTATCTATCTACCTATCTACACTCTTATCTTTCTGACTATATTTCTGAAATGAGGTATTATGTACACTATTTACATTATTCGGACTATTTTCCTCATCTTTGTCGCCATGTTTATCACAACGTTTCGGCCGTTGTACGCTCCGGCCTTCTTCGGGTGGTTCGAATGTCAAACTGAACCCTTTATTTCGCTCACAGGGGTAGACTGTTCTAGTTCCACGTGCCATGTCTAATGGATGTCAGTTATCTCCTGTTAATTCCCTTCTCCAAGTTCTCCACCGCCTTAACCAGGGATTGAACTCACACTCTTTGGGTCCAGTCACTGGATCTAACTAACGCCTTTATCCACTGTGCCATGTGTCCTCGGGGCGGTGGAGAACGATCCTTAAAACCAGAAATGCTTTTAAAAGTTCTATTATACAATTCACAAAAAATAAATTGGATATTTTGTATCCAGTATTTTTGTAAATGATATCACTTATCTTGCTATGCCCTGTGAGTGTTGTGTTGTTCTTATATTGCTTATGAAACAAGGCGCTCATCCCCTCTTCCTGATGAAAGTATCATTTATATTCATGTCAATGCACATAATCCTTAATGTAACTTCTCCTCTCAGCTTGTGCCGAACAATTTCACTGTATCCACACATGTTTTTATTTGACTCTATTGATAAAATCTTCCGTGAGCAGAACAGCTCCAGAATTAATATTCTGTCTCCATTCTTTAAGGGTTTACGTATTTACACTAAAGGATTCCCAACAAAGAAAATGAGTCCACTAAGGAATATTTAAAATGTTTTCTGGACTTCAGACGCTGCCGCTTTTACAGTTGCAGCCAAAATGTTCAGAACGCATTGTTTTCGTCAGAAAAGTAGACATAAGTTTTTATCAAAGTTGTTTTATATTCTATAATTTTAACAGACAATAAATACGATATTGATTGTTATTGTCTGAGATTTTGGTGTAATTTGAGAGGATAATACAAAAGTTATGGATAATTTAGTGAATTGATGCAAAACCAATGGCGGCCAAAATGATCAGAGCGGTTGAAAAAATAACAAAATAATAAAAAATGACAGAGAATACTGGAATTATTTAATATTTAGTGTGAAGCCCTTTAGCATCAATCACACTTTGACATCTTCGACTGCATGAGGAAATTAAATTTTCAATTACTTGCTGGCTGATCTTATTCCATTCTTCCTGAAGGGCATTCCATAATTGCTCGGTTGTTTTAGGATTTCTGGCTATCGAACGTTCTCCTAGAATATTCCACACATTTTCAATAGGATTGAGATCTGGGCTTTGAGCAGGCCAATCCATAACAATAACCTTTTAAGCCTTGAGGAAGTTCATGACCACCTTAGCCTTGTGACATGGGGCATTGTCCTGCATGAATATGGGTGGTCGCTTATTTGAATTTCTCAGCACAGGCGAGACATGATCTTTTACAAGTTGTTTATAAACTCCTGCATTTACCTTTCCATGTAATCGCACCAAAGGGCCCACACCGTCTCCAGATATCATCCCCCAAACCATGACACTTCCTCCACCGAATTTAACACTACTCTAAAGGCATTTAGGCGACAATTTTTCACCTACTTTTCGACGAACGTACCTTTTCCCATCTGAGCCAAATAACATAAACTTAGATTCATCACTGAAATGCACCGTTTGCCATTTTTCTTGAGACCACAACACATGTTCGGTTGCAAAGGTAAGACAACACTTTTTATTCTTGGAGCTGATCAGTCGCTTCACTGCAGGTGCTCTTGTTTGTAGGTCATGTTCAACTAAACGACGAGACACAGTTTTTCGAGATAAAGTTTTCTTCAGTACAATGCTCATTTCCCGAGAAACAGCAGCAGCAGTTTTAAATCTGTCCTTTTTAACCAACTTTACCATAGCACGATCTTCTCTCTTGGTCGTTTTTCTTGGCCTACCTGTAGACGTTCTTGCTTCACACGAACCACAATCATCATAGACCTTAAGAATACTGTGAACAACACTTTTTGACTTGTTAACAATCTTTGCAATAGACCCAATACTTAAATTATCCTTTTTTCGAAGCTTAATAATCTGCTGACGAATTGGTAACGGAGTAAGTGGCATTATATTAACAAAGTACACTGCAGATATTCTTACTAATGTTTAGTAAACGAACCGTCACGTAAACAAATTAAAAAAATAGAGTTCGCCGGTTAAATATACTAAAACACGGAGTAAAAGCAACCGTTCTGATCATTTTGACCACCATGAGTTGTGCAGTAAATCACTAAATCATCCATAACTTTTGTATTATCCTCTCAAATTACACCAAAATCTCAGGGAATGACAAATAATATCGTATTTATTGTCTGTGGAAATTATAGAATATAAAACAACTTCGATAAAAACTTATACCTACTTTTCTGATGAAAACAATGCCGTTCTGAACATTTTGGCCGCAACTGTATGTTCTCACTATAGATGAGAATGTTTTCGTAATCAAACAATCATCCTAAGTCCTAATCTACGTCCGAACCATTGTTGATGTTTGTAGAGATAATCATATCAACATTGTGTCTTCGTTAAAGAACAACGTAATCTGAAAAAATGTCATGATGGAAAGCGATTTTATGTGTCCGCGATAAAGGACACGCGTTTCATTCGAATATAGGAGGCTTGAAACAGTTCGTTGTGACCAAACACGAGCATCACGTGACTTGAAATCACCTGTAGAATTATGAAAACCTTTCAAATAACTTCCAACAGCCTGCTTACATCTCGCGAAATGGTTGGAAAAAAAAACTATGGAAAGCCTGTTCATGAACAACCACATTGTGATCGGTCACTACGATCAACATATTCTTCTTCTATGTAACGTTTACCTTCATGGTGTGGGCGATCATAGCTCTCCACAACTTCCTGTTTTTTGTAGCTCTTAGTAACTTTTGTCGTTTTGCTATCACTCCTAATCTCCGTTCTATCAACCATTTACACAAGCTCATTAGGTAGGTAATTCGCTACAATATACTGTCCCTCTTTTTCCCTCAGTATGTCCTGTGAGTGCCAAATTCTTCAAGCACGTTTTCCTCATTGTGTGCTCCATAAATTTCAGTTTGAATAGCAGTTTATTTGTACGTGACTACTTAGGTAGCGCTAGATTTAGTAAGGTCTTCCGGTATTTCACTTGCATCGTATATTTCATTTATTATTCTTGTAATTTTGTCAATGCTTAAATCATCTAAGCTTGTTACTATCTCTATTACGAATACATCTGGTTCTGCTGTCTTGCTACTGTTCATCTTGGCCTGAGATGATATCACTTCTGACTTTAATATTTCAGATCCTTCCATATTTTTCTGTGTAGCAGATATCCCTCTTTCGTCGTGGAGGAATTCTCCGACATATTTATTCCATCTTTAAAGTATTTTTTTATCTATTATCAGCGTCCCTTCTTTTGCGTCTCTGCATCCTGTTGATGTGCATGTCGTGTGTCCTGTTATTTTTTTATGCAGATCTACCTCATCTATGATGTTGATTATTTCTGTTTCCGCACACACTTCGTTGATCTATTATTATTTGGCTTGTCTGCATTTATTTTTAATTACTTTGTGTATTATATTTGTATTTGATTAAAAGACGGTTAAAAGGGAGCGATTACTTGTGGAGCGATACTGAATTTCCCCTGTATCCGTTCATCCATGCAACGCATCATTTATCATCTGGGAGGGCCAGATACACACTCCCAACCTAGTTTAACACTATTCTCAACTTTCCAAGGATCAGTTAGCCATTGATGACCTTATATATTTTCGTGAAAAAAACTAAAACACAAAAGATCAAATTGTCCTTAGATCAAAAACCCAGTACAGTGCTGATTTTGTCCTCTACTTCGTCGCCCGAGACGCAGAGATAAAAAAAATAGCTAAATATTCTACTCTTGCTGATAGATTTTTTTTTACTCCTGTGGCAGTGGAGACTTCAGGGGTTATTGGCCCTCGTTCGATGGTGTTCCTACGGAGGATTGGCGCGATTGCGTCTCGATTAAGGAACGAGCCTCGCGAAACGGAGTGGCTCTTGCAGCGTGTCTCACTGGCGACGGTTCGAGGTAATGCTTTCTCCATCATAGCGGCTGGCAGAGGATAGAAAAAATTGTTTATAGTTACGTTGTTCTTGAATTGTCATCATTGGCCGACTGAACTTGCTTTGTTTCAATTATTGTTTCCCTTAGATTGAACTTACCATTTCTTTTTATACTATAATGTATTTCAGTGTTACCCAATAAAACATTTACGGAAGCGTTGTCAGTTACCTGTCAACTATACTGTTCTCTTAGAGTTGCCCTTTGGTGAAAGCCTATGCTCACTGTATGCCACTTAGGTCTGAAGCCACACCGTGATTTTGGAAGAAAAGTGTTAACATTTTTTCATTTAGGCAATGTAAGATAGTAGAGGCTAAGGTTCAAGTGTTCAAAAACAACGTGATTACACTGTAGTTATCGCATTCCTCATATATGCCTTTAAATTTGTAAAGTGAATTAGTAATGGCAATCTTCAAGACATCCTACCCTCCACGTTTCATACAAAACCTGCTAACAAAATTACAATCTGCACAATTTATATTGTTCGGACTGTTGTTCTCATCTTTTAAGACACATTTACGATGTTTCGACTGTTGTATGCTCCGACCTACTTCAGGTGAGATACGTTGAAATTTTGAAACGAATACTCTATTTAGTCCACGGGGGTAGATTGTTCTAATTCCACGTACCATGCCTTCTCTGGAAGTCTCAGTTTTCAGTTCATTAGCCTTGATAACTCACCAAGTTGTTGTTCGCTCCGATGAAGCCAGGGATTGAACTCACAACACTTTGGATCAAATCACTTTTTGGATCAATTGACCAAAGCTTTTATTCAGTGCGCCATGTGACCTTGGAATTAGAACAATCTACCCTCGTGGACTAAATAAAGAGTTCGGTTCGATATTCGAACAAATATCATCTGAAGATGGCCGGAGCGTACAACGGCCGAAACGTCGTGAATGTGACAGTAAAGATGAGGAAAACAGACCGAACAATGTAAATAGTGTAATTAGTTAAAATACTTTATCTCAGAAATATAGACAGACAAAATAGAAAGTGTATTATTTTACTCGTAAGCATAGATAGATTATAAATATGTACGAATTTTTGTACTGTTGGTCGGAGAGCTCTCCATTTCCTAACATCACTAACATCAATGTATAGCGTGTTTAGATATTTCGATTTCACAAAAATGTTTTCAACTCGATAGACCGTTCTTAGTGTTATGAGAATCGACAGTTATTTGAATATTTCTTGTCATGTCGTTTCACCATCACAATGCGCACCGATCATAGGGCCTCAAATATTTATTTTTTTAAAGAAACAAAAGTTTTCTTTCCATTAATTTCTGTTTAGGATAACATGTATCTCCTGATGGAAGTTTTTTTTTTTTTTTTTTTTTGTTTCTTTTTTTTTTTTTGCTAATGAACCAAAACATCGAAACAAAATCGAATAGATTTGGTGTCTAGTTACCTTCCATCAAATATGATTTTCTCCGGATACAAAAACTCCGTTGAAGTTGTTCTTTAATAAGTGGATCCTGAGAAAAGCATTCTACAATACAAATTCGGCTTTAAGGAAAATCTTGTTGCTGTCATAAAATGATCAGACGAGCAGTTTGCACACGAAACACAATATCAGTACTACAAGAAACACTATGATAATTTAAATGGAGATTTCTGAACGTTGAACGTTTCTAAGTTGCTTACGAGGATAGTTTATGCTTAAAATCCGTGAATAAAAGATACATGTCAAATTCTGTACAAATCTGAAGTAACCTGCATCCGTTTTTATTTATTGATTTATATCCTGTGTCTATACAATAACTCCAATCTTCAAAATGCGACCTTAGCCTCTCTAACTTTATGGCCTTTCCGAAAGGTTTATTTGACACTTATTACCTCCCTTTGATCAGACACTTCCAGGCGTGTCAACAAAGGTGCTTATATTTCTTTTATACTTAATTCCTGACCAGCGATGACTCTCTCGTTCTCTTGGCGTATATTGGTAATGCCATTAATCAGACCTCTTACATTGCAATTTCATTTTCATCCCAGAAATTCAATTCTTTATGTTTGAACTGAACGTCCACGAGTTGCGCGAAAGTGACCAGCAATTTTAAGGCATCCCTAAATAAGGCTACCCAGACACTTTTAAAACAACCAAATCTTACAGCAAATAGGGAAAAGGTATTATATTTAGACATAAGCCGCTAACGGGAAGGTCAGTAGCTACGTGCTTCCAAGCAATCCACTTTGCACGTTTCGTCACCTTCCAATCGCCACTGGATTTTTAAGACAAACATGTCAACGAAAGATAAAACACAAACTATGACACAAGAGTGAGACATGTGCAGTTGTTTAAGGTCACATTGAGCTTTGCACAGCACCATAGCAACCGTCGTCATCACGCACACACACACACACACACACACACACACACACACACACACACATATATATACATATATATATATATATATATATATATATATATATATATATAATGATAAAAGCGGAGACTTTAGAAACCCATGGGTTTCTAAAGTCTCCGCTTTCATCATTATCATTTGCTCTGTTCTTACATTGAGCTCTCTTTGGATTTATATCCCCTTTCGAATTATCCATACAAATTATCAAATATTATATATATATATATATATATAGAGAGAGAGAGAGAGAGAGAGAGATGTGGATGTCAAGTCACACTGGTGAGCTGTGAAACAGCGAAACAGTCTGTTTTGAGATAACAATATATACATGCTCCTAAAAAAATATTTCGGTTGAGCTCTCAGGGGAAAATTGAATTTGTAAACAGGGACTATTACTGCTGTTAATGCAAGACTCTTCATTTAGACGAATCGCGTTCTCCAGTCGCTGACGTGTTTATCTGAAAATAAATATGTCTAAATTCAGCATAACCCCTTCTGTATGCCAATGGTTTAGGGATAGAGTCTCCGACAAATACCATATATATATATATATATATATATATATATATATATATATATATATATATATATGTGTGTGTGTGTGTGTGTGTGTGTGTGTGTGTGTGTGTGTGTGTGTGCTTTCCGAGTACTTTCGACTTTCACTGGTCTTTTTTCAATTAAAAGAATGTCAAAAGACATAGACTTATATGGTTTATTTCTTTTTTGATGCGTCGACACTTGAACATCCCGCATAAAATTACCTTATGTCTCCGTCTCTGTCTTTCTCCCTATTTTCTCGCTTACTCTCTCTCTCTCTCTCTCTCTCTCTCACTCTCTTTTATCCATATATCTATATATCTGTCTGGTGTGTATCTCTCCCGTGTCGGTGGTAGCTGTGCAGGTGGTGCAATGGTTAGCGTCTCGGAATGCGAAATTGCAGAACCGTGTTCGAATTCCAGTTGGGTTCGTTACATTCATTAAGCAAAAATAGTCTTGGGGAATATATGAATTTCTCTCCCTAACTATTAGCTAAAAAGTAGCATTTCTTCTTTGAAAAGCATTGTTAATCTTTAAAAATTGTTAATGCAACAAGAAAAATATAAATAAATGTATTATTCTTACAGTCACAAACTATGTTTCGGTTTTAAATAAGCCACAAAATCAGTCAATGTCTTGTTGGCGCTGTTTTATACGTATGTTGGCGCTTATCTTCTGATAAAATCGTGAGGTGGATAGAATTGTTTTGAAAGGGTCACTACTAGTCATTTATTTTTCCCAGTGGAGCATCAAGTAAAACAGTTGAGTTGGCGAACAGAAATGAATCCCGCTTTCAGATCGTAACAAAATCCTTTTTTTTTTCTCGGCAGCACTCGCCACCACCATCCACCTGACCGTGGCAACGCCGACCAACGAGACTCTCAGCTCTGACAAAAAGGAAAAGAGAAAGAAGTTCATTGTTCTTTTTACAGATTGCCGAGTAAAAGACTATATAATTACCAAATTTTAAATTTCTAGTAAAAAAGAAAATATTACAATTGATATTCACTTTAATTCAAATATTATCACTTGTTATCAAATTCCATCCAAGAAGTATAAAAAAGCTGAAGAACTTAGGATATGAAATGTTGATCATCCTCCATCTTTATCTGATCTTTCTTTAACTGTTTATCATATTTCCAATTATTATTTTAAACTTATTTTCCGAAAAGAAACGACTAGGAAATTAGGCCATTATTTTAGTTCCCGAAATTGTTTTGGCAAGTCTGCAAGTAGGAAGTCTTCAAAAGATGGAATATATTCCGTCAACTTTAGAAGATGTGTCATTGGATCAGCCGTAATAATTTTTAGAATGTTTTCATTAAAATATTTGTAATATTTCAAAATCTTCCCTGTTCAGAATGCGTCTTTTTGTAATAATTGGTTTACTTTATGAAAAAAATCATGAGACTGACATCAAAGGAAAAGAGAAGCGTTACTCCCCCCCCCCCAATACACACACACACACCAAAATTTCCTGCGTCACTCACTCGCCTGGGTGGTCATTCAACCAAGCGTCAAGCTGTCCGATTATCAATTCCCTCCGCCGCCGCCACCAATCTGAGAGGGAACGAGAGTCACTTTATAGGGGGACAAAGGTCCGTCATATTTGCACCCACTTCTTTATCTATTCGTCTATCCCCCAAATGCAATTTGCCGGTTTTGTTGCGTCTGCTTCAAGAAATTGACGTCACAACATCAACAAAAATTGAATGGAAATCGGCATAGTCATCATGGCAAAATGACAAGCCGAACACATCAAATATTAATTGTTGGAAGAAGGGTGTGGCGGAAGGAAGACAGTGGGATTGAAGAGAAGGGAAATAGCTAGGGATGTGAAAAAGAGTCATATATTAAATGTGTGCAAATAGCCGAGTCTTGTAGGTGCAAAGAGACGCAAACAAAATATGAAATGAACATGGTTAGAAAAAGATATATTTACAAAGTTTAGAAAAGTCTGGCACGAGGCCATAATGAAACTAGACCAGTTATTTTTTTTTCTGGGGGAGGGGTTTCTTTGACGAACAGTATTCAAATTCTAGATTTTACATAAGCCAATAAAAGCGACGACAAACGAACACTTTTCAGCGGAGATAATTTGGATAAATTCACAAAGTTAGAATACAAATAAAGAAAAGAATATTACTTAAAAATTAATCAATTTTCCCGCGGAATCGAGCCTATTTTTTTAAACATATTCAAATTTCGGACTATTGTCCTCATCTTTTTCGCCATATTTATTACAACGTTTCGGCCATTGTACACCCCGGCGGTGGTTGGAATGTCGAACTGAAACCTTTATTTCGCTCATTGGGGTAGACTGTTCTATTTCCACGTGCTATGTTTAATGGATGTCAGTTATCAGTTATCTCCTGTTAATTTTCCCTCTGAAAGTTCTCCACTGCCTTAACCGTGTATTGAACTCACACTCTTTGGGTCCTGTCACTGGATCTAACTGACGCCTTTTATCCACTGTGCCATGTGTCCTAGCGGGCATCTGTGTATAAATTTCTGGGTATTATAAATCTAAAGTTTCCAGCAACGATTTTTTTACCACTGCTCATGTTGCAATTTTTGCTGTTATCAAAACATGTTTTTACCAGAGCTCATATTGCAATTTTTGTTGTTATTATCGCTTTTCTCTGGCACTCCTTATTACTGGTCCCCATACTGTATTCATTTCTATGCTTGGTCGGCTCAGGAGATTTTTGTGGCCTAGCATATGTGCTGATTCGTTAAGTTTTCATATTTTCCAGTGATGCTTTCTGTCTATTATTCATAATTGTTAGCACGAAATTAAAGAGCTACAGAACATGGGAATTCTTTTATGGTTGGTTTGCTTTGACCTTTGTAATTCTGCGAAGCCATTTTCTATCATATTCCCGAAAGGTAGATGTGAATTAATAGATAACATAATACTCTTCGCTTGGCATATTGTTAGACATCATTTGGTTTTGTGCTTGGTGAGAAATTTTAGTTTTTTCTTCTCCGCCCTATAAAATTTCTGCCATGTTACTTGTCAGCTTTTATTCAGGTAAAAAGATGGGCTACGCGTTATTAGCTACTATGCCTATAATTTTTTGGCACTTCAGTCTATTTTCTATAAAATAGAGAAAATTTTTATTTTAGAAATGCAATTTAGTTTTACTACTTGCTGTTTCCCTTGTAATCTACGATAAAGATACAAATAAGAACAAACATACACAATTGTATAGATACACATGGACAATTACTTACACATAGATAGATAGATAGATAGATAGATAGGAAAGGACTGGAATAGATAGATAGATAGATAGATAGATAGATAGATAGATAGATAGATAGATACGAATTGACTTAAGTAGATAGAAGAAACAGAATGAAATAGATATCAACAGACTGAGATAGATAGATAGATAGATAGATAGATAGATAGATAGATAGATAGATAGATAGATAGATAGATAGATAGATAGATAGATTATTTACACTATTTACATTGTTCGGGCCGTTGTCCTCATCTTCGTTGCCATATTCATGACGTTTCGGACGTTGTACGTTGATTGGAATTTCGCACCATTTACTTCGTCCACTGGGGTCGATTGTCCTGCTTCTAATATCTCGATATTGTTCTGTAATTCCAACTTTTATCCAACAACTGGTTACATATCTAAGATTGGGATTGTCCAATTTCCCAACAAAACATTCTCTTAGTTTTACTTTACCTGCACAAATAAAAGCAACGGAAAGCTGTTACACTCATAATTAACCTTGACAGGATCCAATCATCATAACAGATATGCCAGAAGAATCCAATCTGTAAATAGGCATCTAATTCTCTCTCTAGAATTATAATGCCACTCTTGGTATATATGTTTCAAAGCTTAAATCGTGTCACTTTTCTTTTAAGTAATTCTTTATTGTCTGCTCCTCTTTCTGTCCAGTTTATTTACGTATAACATTTCGGTTATTGCACTCATTTGGTCACAATACCTTGTCATCAATTCTTTCAGATAAATGGGAAATGACAAATGTCCTGTAAAATCACGTCGAAGAAATCATTTGCCAAATTACTTGCGTTCTGCGCATGCGCTGAACCTCAAAACAAAATATGGCCGACGAATAGTAGTTCAAAAATCTTTTTTTAACAATGTTCAAATAGAGTAAATAGTGGTCGCCCCCCACACCAACAAATATGTTTCATCGATTTATGATCTGAAACAAATCCTTTACGGTTGTTTCTTGTATTAATGTTGAAAAACAAAATCTTATTTTCTTTATACTTAAAAATGAATAAATACAGATTTTTAGTGAAAATATTTTTTTTTTAAGCTTATCACCCCAAGCAAGGCTGGAGGCCACTAGCACGCAAGGGGTTACGGAAGGTTTGGAGGAAGAGCAGATAGGAGTGGTAAAGGAGAGGATGTGGAGAAAGATAGTGGATCGATCAAGGCAAGGGGGTTACAGAAGATTTGGAGCGAGAGCAGATAGGAATGAAAGGTGAAAGGATGTGGAGAAGGGAAGTCGATAGATCAAGGCAACTGGAGATGTCGATTGACGTTACACTTAAATAGTTGGAGATTGTATTTGTCAGGGAAACACGAATAAGGAAGGGAGTTCCACAGGCGAGATGTGCGAGACATGAAGCTATTGGAGTAGAAGAGACGTCTACATCTAACAGTTTCAGCGGTGAAGGGGTGGGAACGGGATGCCAGCCTCGTAACCAAATCGGCTTGTGGCTATTCTGAATGCAATTTTAAACACTGTATTTTGGTCAAATATATCTGGGAAACCATTTTCTAAGACAACGATAGGACAGTAAAGATGTTAATACCTTTAAATTGTGTTAATAGAATAACAACGATAACATTCGTATACTGTAAACCTTTTCGATTTTTTTCTTTTCTGTGTTTTTGGTTCTGGTAAGAGAAAAAGAACTGTTTTTTTTTCTTGCAAGTATCAGTTATTGCGTTAAAATACTCATAGATTCTGCTTAAAATTGATGCACAGCAGGCCTTGTTTTCATGGGTTACTATGTACTATAACTTTACATTATTTTTCCTATACCCTTATGAAATATATTGTTTTAATTCACCTTACTACATAAGAATTCATTTATGATTCCATTCAGATGCAAACATTCTACCTGTGCCATTCTGTAATATAAAATCCATTATAATCTATAATAATCAGCATATAATAAACTCGTTTGAAGAAGGCATAGAATTCGGTTGGTTGAATAAAAATGTCAAATACAGTAGAATCCCTGACAACTGGACTAAGGCCTTCAGGATATGAGGAATTGGTTACAAAATCCGGATATGAGGGATTCCGGATATGAGGGATTCCGGATATGAGGGATTCCGGATATGAGGGATTCCGGATGTGATGAATTGGTTACAAAATCCGGATATGAGGGGTTATATTTAGATTAAAATAAAAGAACTGAAATCAGGTTTAACATTTATTTTCAATGTTTTTATAGTAAACAAAATAAGCTAATGGTGAGTGAAATATAACGGAATTGATTTTAAGGAAAAAGAAATAAATTATGTAATGTTAATGAAAATTCATTAAATTAATTATGCCATGTATGCAAAACAAATAATGTAACGAGGATTTTTTAATTGCTGTTGCATGATGATTCTTTTCTTTTAATGTCATTCTCAACTTTTTCTGCATTTCGTTTTGCTTTTGTTCTTGAAATTTTTTAATCGAAAGTCACTTTTTAACTCTGCGTGCGTTATTGCAATCGTCATAGCTGAATGCTGGATTTCTTTCCATAAAACTGACAACCCTTTCAGTAGCGTTTTCAATTTCAGTCCAGGTTTCATCATAATCATGCATCTTGTCGCTATCTTGTTGCATATGTGTCTCGTTGTCATCCTTTCCTCTTTTTCCCATCATCTTTTGCACTAATATAAGCCATTAAGGTTAAATAAGCATAAGCAATTATCCGAAGTAAATTTCCTGAAAAACAGAAATTTCAGATCAGTTACATATCATCCAAATAGTTCAA